>QJOB01000148.1:0-164776 GCA_004155035.1 Monosporascus sp. 5C6A | reverse complement strand
TTACGCAAACTGGATTACAGCGTATTTATATTTATTTAATACTTATTTTCATTAATTAATTATTGATATATAACCTTTCGGAAAAAGGTGGGGCGTGAAGGGGGTGGTGCGTGAAGGGGGTGTTTGACTTATGCCGATGCTCGAAGGGGTCGACCTGTCTCATATTGTCGGATCTGAAAAATGTAAGGGCCCGCACTATGGCGTGATCCTATTTCAGATCTCATACATATAGTCGTTGTGGTCGCCTATTGGACACCCAGAAAGGAACCCGGGCGTAGAGGAACACCAGATGTTCCAATACTCGCAGGAAGTGACTGCCGGGATCAGTGTCGCCGTGCTGGATTCTTGCCCGTGATTCTACGCTGTACCAATTGATATGTTACCGTTTTTATAGGTTGAGTAAATAAGACAGAGAGTACGCGAGATTCCATCTATACCAAGGAGCTCAACGTATGCTTAGAGATCACGGTTCTTTAGGAAAAGTGACACATATGAGTATCTTGAAGACCACGCACGTCTCAGTCGATCCGTTTAGATATTCCGCCGAGACGACATTTCCGATAGCTTAGGAGGACACACTAGTTGTACCGAAGCTATCACGAACACTTTGATAAGATTTTTTGAGACTTAATGGTAAATAAAAGACCAGGCCGAAGACACACTTAGGTAGAAGCTTTCCGAGTAAAAAACTCTATTAGCAAGGGTGATAAGAGATAGCTTAGAATCCTGTGGCATACAGAGTGACAACCGGGAAATAATCACTAACCATCCGTGCCTCCTTCGTGTCATCTTCTCCTATTAGTCACCGCCTCCTAAACACAGCTTAATCCGCAAATTCCAGTATGAGCTCCGGACGCCCATATCCAGCATATCTCATCTGTCTGTGGCCGGGGCTTCACGGTCTCTGCGCCGCCGCCGCCGCCAAATACGTCTCCACGATGTTTCCTTTCAACCCCTTTCTCCCGCAATCGAGCGAACTACTGCACACTAGAACTACGCTTCAATGTAAGACTCTCCCTCGGACTCCCCATACCTCGCCGCCGATCCCCGACCAAATATGTCAGTGCCCGCGGGGACACTGACATCGAGATGACTGATCTCACCGTCGCCGACCCGGATGTTATGGCTGTTGACCGTGTTGAGGGCAACGCCGATATGATGGTTGTTAACGGCTGATGAGTCCAGCCTTCCATGGTACGTACTTCTGAATGGAATGCCATGATGGAAGGAGGCGCTAATCTAAGCGAAATAAGGTTGGATATGTTCGACGGCAGGAGAAGCATCGGCGGTCTGATGATTTCATACGGTGATGTAAATAATCAAACATAATTGAATGAGAGTCCTATTGATACAGGATCATGGATGCATGCGTGAAAGGTCTAGAATATGGTGTGGATGTCTAATTATATAAGGAGGTGTCAGGTCCCCAGTTCATAGGATAGCTCTTCATCCAGCTTCAATACACTAATCTCTACCGCTAGACACCTTTACTCCTTCCAGTATCCCTTCTTTTATGTAGCATGGTTGTACTGCAACATATTACGTGTTAGCGTTTTTCACATTTGAATACCAATACTCCCTCAAGCAGCACTAGCACTTGAATTACTACGTCTTACAGAGAATTCCTATCTACGAACAATATGAATTCGCGCCTTGAAATCATGGCTGTGATGGTTTGATCTTAAACTTATAAGTGTGCCTTCATCTAGATATTACGTCGTTTATAACTACGTTCAGACTTTCAAATACTTTAGTTAACTAATTAGTTGCACCCCTTGCCCATACGTGGGGTGGGGATCGAGGTTACGAACCTCGAAAGCAACAGCCAAAGGACATTATCAACAACCTGCAATAGTAGGTAAGGATTGGACTGTTGCTATTGGATACGGTTCACTGAGTGCAACTTTTCGTGAAGTCATGATTCCCCAGGGGCATCCAACCATGATCAATGCCTCAACCCAACCCAACCCCACTCATAAAAAGAAGACAATAGTAGAGGCAAGGATACAATAGAGTCGCTTTCTATCTTACATTGACAGCGGCGTGTCTATATTTCGGGTAATGAATTGAGCCTACATATGTTACTACGTTAAGTTAAGATGGTCCGTTGCTATATGCTGTGGGATCCCCTGCCAGAGAGTAATTCGCACTCGTACGATTGCCTATTTGGATAATTTACACAACCTTCTTCAAAGCTATGGATGGAAGCACTGTCGAGCACGATCGCCTGTAACTGCACATGAGAGTATTTACGCGGGCGCCTAGGTAAAGTATTACGAAGAATCCAAAACTCATGTGCAGACAATAACGAATTGCATAAGCTTCCCCTTATAACTGGCGGGCATATTACCGGGCACGTACATAGACAGCCTCTTGAAGACTCGAATTATTTGCCGTCCTTGTTTGTCAATGCCGGCTAAATAGCTGGATGGCCCACCGACATGCTCCTGTCTACCTTCCACAAGCACATTGTGCGGCAATGACCATTATAATCTGGATTCCAGTAAGAACAGAACGTCGATCTTAGACATGGTGATGTCATTCTATTGGAACGAGAAACACTGATACACTGTCAAGCGTGAGCGTCGAGCTTACGGAAAACGAGAGCTTTGATAAACACAGTTTTAAGATGTTCCCTCTCCGCAGGCCTCACATGTGAGCCGGGCCGGGCCGGGCCTAGGCGGTCTCCTACGCCGCACCCCGGACGACCGGCAATACGGTGAAAGGACATGGAATTGCACGCTCCGAGGTGTGTTTGGCTTCGGTGGCGGGCTACGAGATCTATAGACCGTACCTACTTATTACGCCCAAGGTTTCCCCGACAGCCAAGCGGCCTCGACGACCCCCGGTTCCTTAGCCGCCATCCTTTCGCGGTTTTTCCGACCAAGCCATCACCGATACCACCTGATATGCCAGCTCTCGCAACGACGCTCCTCCTCGGCGCCCTAGCGCTGCCCCTCGCGGCGGGGCTGCCCGACGAGCGCGTCGCGCTGACGATGCCGATGAGCAGCGGGATCCAGGGGCTGGGGCCGTACCGGTACGCGTCGCTCTCGGGCCAGGGCGAGACGCTGGAGAACTCCGAGGCGGGGGGCGCCCTGGTGGAGCAGCTCCGGCCTGGGGAGGTTCGTGGACCAGGCCGAGAACCTGCCCTTCGGCGCGCACACCGTCGCCGCGGCCCTCGCGCCGCGGGCCCTCGTCGTCGACCAGGGCACCGCCGACCCCTTCGTCAACTCCAAGGGCACTAGCGTGATCGTGTAAACCCGGCCGCCAAGCGAGTATACGAGTGGCTAGGCGTCGGCGACCGCATCGGCGTAAGTGTACGGGTCGGGCGGGCACTGCGACTTAAGTGGCTTGTAGGTTTTTCTGTTTCGTGTTGCCGCTTGTTGCGTTGTTGCCTCGCACCAGTCCCCGGTGTGGGGCAGTTAAAAGGGGGTTTTCGGATATATCTACAATGAAGGCCTGGGTGACTTTCTCATCTCGCAAACAGTACGAGCGTCTTGCCTTTCGTGCAGAAGATCCTCCTCAACCAGACCATCACGAAGGATTACAGCGACTTAGGCAGCTACGGATCTCCCATGGCGGCGGCCTTTCCGTGGGCCACGGCCATTCCCGGGGCGCCGTGAGGATGGTGGACAATACAGGGAAGTTGAGGAAACTCACGTAGCACTGTGCATGGGATAATATAGGAGAGTAAGCAAACTAAAATCACAGTCACTAGAAAATCTATACGCCGTGCACTCCGTCCTCGTTAACCGTCTGTGAAACGCCAAGGTCAACGCAAATGAAACACCACCCAACTCCAAATTCCAATGCTGACCCCAAGATACCGTGCACAGATTTAAGTATGCGACTCAGGGCCGTCTGCTCTTTTGCTACCTAAGCAAACGCGCCAACGAGGGCCATGAGACCGGCGCCGGTCAAGACGGCGAGTCCCGCGTGACGGCGCTGCTTGCCCTGGAGGGACTTGTAGCTCTTCTCGCTCAGGAAGTCCTCGGCGAGCAGCTGCACGAGCCCCGCGAAGAGCAGCAGGCCGCTCGAGATGGCGTTCATGAAGCCCACCATCAATAGCCCCGTCTGGCTGCGCGGGTCGTACATGGTGTGGATGCCGAGCCCGATGGCCTGGCCGAGAGGCGTCGTGGTCCCGTAGGCCAGCACCATGAGCCACGGCCGCAGGGAGCGGCGCGGGAACGGGATAGCGGCGATGCGCGACCCCAGCGCCAGGCCCTCGAACGTCTGGTGGAACGCGATGGCGACCAGGAACACCACAAACGGCGGGCCCGTCGCCACCGACACCGCCATGCCGATGAAGACGCTATGAAAGAGGATCCCCGCCTCCAGCAGCAGACACTGCAGCAGCTGGCGCTTCTGCTCTTCGGGGCTCGAAGGTGCTTGGGAGACGGCAGACTCGGACTGTCGCCGCGGGGAGGGATTCCTCCGGTTCCGAGATGGCGTGAGGGATTGCGCCTCGTCGCCCGTGGTCGGGTCGAGTTCCTCTAGGTTCATGACCAGATCGTCGTCTTCGTCCTCCTCGTCATCGCTAATTTCACGTGGACTGTTCTGTCCAGACCCGTGTGGTCCCCTGCTGTTTACTGGGCGTACGATTCTCGGCGTCGAGGTAGGAAGAGGGGAAACGTCGGCCATCAATCCTCGGCTCGCTCCGAGGTCCTCCAGGGGGATGTCTGCCGGTCGATGGTTACTTTCTCTCCTTGCGGCCATACCACCGTTCATGCCTACTTTCGCCTCTGGCCGTTCCTCTGCTGCCGCCTCGTCGTCCGAGTCCCACTCGTGATTGTGCGCATGCGAGTGTCCGGCGCCTCTCGTGGTCAAGTACGATTCCAGTGCCACGACTACCAGGGTCGACACCATGGCCACGACGCCGGCCATTGGTTTATATCCTTCGCTGAAGGCATACGGAAGGCATGGGTCGGTAAGGGAGGTAAACGCCGTGGGAAGGAGGTGGACGAAGGCGGTCGCGATCAAGACGCCGGTGCCGAAGTGCTGGCAGAGGAAGATGGTGTAGCTGTTTCGACGGCTCTTGGAGGTTCGACGGGAGAAGAGCGGGAAACCGCAGGCGACGGTGCTGAGAAAGAGGATCAAGAATAGGGCGAACACGTGGAGGGGAGTATCGTAGGCGCCTCTCTCCCTCGACCCGCACGCTGGTCTCTGCTTGCCATCGCCTCCTCCGGCCTCATCTTGTCGCCTCGAGAGCTCTGCTAGCAGTACGTCGGTTGGTATAGAGGACCAGGAAGTATCTAGAGGGGATTCCGGCGTAAGCACCTATGCATGTATTGAGCCGTCGAAGGGCACGACGACACCCCCCTCCCGGAAGTGTGACGTACCTCCTCCCAGCCCAGGGACCTCCATGACAAGGAAGTATGGAATTAAACATAAAATCGAAAAAAATCGAAGAGACTGGATGGGTAATGTTATATTGTTTCGTGATGAGAAGGCATCGTAGTTAGGGAGATAGAAGCCGCCATTCAATGAGACAAAGAGGAGGCAGGCATTCCCGAAACCATTCTTGAGTGTAGTGTGTTGGCTTTTCTAAGAGTTTACCTACATACATAAGGTATGCGGTATATGTATGTACCTCTAACGTTAGCTACCCGGTAGGTACTGTGGAATTTAATTTAGGCCGAGTCCAGTATTGTTCCAGACCCGTGCGACTGGGATGGGATCTGCAGCCTTGCATAATGTATCCGCTGGCATGGGAATTTGGGGCCCCAGGAGTTGGATTCCTACAGTGCAAGCGGGGACCAGGCTCGGGTACATACTGTACAGTACGCAGCCGTAGCAATTCGACTTATGGGGCCCGGAATATCCGATATGCGGATATGTGGCACTCATGTTGTACTTTCGCAACACCGGTGCAACTGAATCAATATGTCTCGACCGAATTCCAATTCAGCATGATACTGTAGAAGGATAAGAGAAGAGATATCGAAAGCAGGTAGAAGAAGGTGAGAAAGGAAGAAATGAAGGGCGAGAAGGCGGACGTCGACTTTGATCTCCCTCTCTCGCTGGTAGCTTTTCTTTCCCCTTTTCCCTCCTTTACTTTTCCTCTGTGCAAACAATCCGTACCAACGTGCGCGCCCTCAGAGGCGGGCATGGGGGTATCTTTCGAGAGCAGAACAAACCAAACTTGGGGCCGACAAGTCGTAATGTCGTCGTAAAGTCGTAGCGTCGTCATTGTCCCTGGTGTCTGGAACGCCTAAGCGCTGAGCCCGGCAACGCGAATCTGCCACTTCCCTCCCTTCCGTCGCCTCGACTTCGCGAGCTTCTTCTGGTTTCTACGGCTCTGAAGCCAAGTTTCGATGACAATGGGGAGGGCGTGTTGGTGGTGCTTCGTCAGCCTGAGGCCCTCCATGGGCAGCAGGTCCCTCACCACCCCTCCGGCTTGACCAGGAGCGGGACGCGCGGTTGCATCAAGGACGTACAATTTGTCGCCGTCCCTGGGGTCGACATAGATGCGCCGCATTATGCTATCTCGTGAGTTAGGGTCCAGTGGGACCGGGTGGCCCTGGGCCGAGGAGTCTCCGGGAAGTTGGGGCTCCTGGGGAACAGTTCCCGCTTCGTTCTGCAAGCACAAGCATTGAGCCGGGGTGTATGCAGGGAATTGGCACCCTTGGGGAGCAGCCGCCACTCCATTCTGCAAGAACGAACCTTGCGGCGCATAGCAGGTGGTATTGCCTTTCTGGGGTACGTTGTGTAGCTGCCCCATCTGGTCATATCCTTGAGAGAGAGCTGCCTGTTGCTCAGGCATTTGTCTAGAAAGCCGTGTTGGTATTTGAAGATCCCAAACAGGAAAACCGCCCGCGCCCCACACGTCTTGGGCCCCACCCGCGGGGTGAGGCGGTTGGACCCCGGACTGCGCAATGGCCGAAGCAAGCTGTGCCCGGGCGTTCACCCCAGTGTCAGGGACAAGCCCGACAGGAAATAGACTACCCATGAAAGGGCATTCCAAGACGGGTCCCTGCCAATCTGCAAGAAAATCTTCGTCCAGGGGATTTGGAGGCTGAGTATCGGAGTTCGCATTGGTGGGAGGGGTGGCAAGTCGTTGATCGCCTACTTCATGGTCCAAGGCAAAGAGTTGGGGATCAGTGGAAAGAGGTTCCGAGACAGGCTCCCAGGAAGGCGCAGGAAAATATTCACCCAGGGGGGATGGAGGCTGAGTATCGGACTGTCTACTGGAGGAAGGGGGGTGAAGTTGGGGCCCTGCGATGGCACCCGTTGGAGCAGGTGGTCGTGAAGTTTGTGGATAATCTTCAACCCACTGCTCTTGGGCGTGATCGCGGGCAAACTTTTCGGAGAACTTGTCCCAGTCCTCGGCTTCGAGGGTTGGCGTCGGTCCTTCCTGAGCTACAGCAGGATGATGGGCGCTCAAGGACACGGTGTCCCGGAGCAAAGTGCCAGACACCACAGTACCACTTCTTCCATACACTGCTTTCGGGTTGGCGCCGAAAGCATCGACGATGCCATTACCGGAAGGCCAGTTGACGTCGCGTTCGGGGTGTTTTAGGCCCGACAACGTTGGTCTTTCCTCAATAACAATCTCGGAATCCATGATGCAAGTTTTCCAGGAAGAAGGGTTCAAAGAGGCGAGGTAGTGGGTAATAGCCTTCTCCGAGTAATAATGGAAAAGGTCTTAGGGGATAGTGATGCAGTGGGGATGATAGTTGTTTTGGCGATGCAACGTGCAACCCCGGGGAAAGTGTGGGTGTCTTGGAGATAAGAGGTATAAAGGAGTGAAGGGCTCACGGCCGGCCTGTAACGAGTGATAGCTTTTTTCCGGGTAATAATGGAAAAATCTTACTCGACAGTGATGATCGTGGTGATGGTTGTTATTTGGTGATGTAATGAGCAAGTTCATGGGAAAAGTGAAGGTGGCATGGTGATGGTTATGGAGGTTAGTGTTCTACTCTTGTGGGCTTCCTTTGGATCTACATCACTTTAGTCCTAAACTTTCCCCTTTTTATACGTGCGTGCACTACAGGTTTTATTGGGACAGATGTTCTGGATGGGCTCTCCGCGCTGGCTCGCGGCTCCCGGGGGGGAGGGTGGCTTAATGGTGGGTATCGGCGCAATAAACGAACTTGTAGCGCATGCCCCACGCCAACAGCCTTATGATGCTTCATCAGGAGTCGATTTGTGAGTGCATTGCCCCGCATACCGTGCCTTAGTGGCGCCGGCGTGCTTTCTCCGGGGAGCGGTTGCCTTACTGGGGTCCCGCGTGGGCGAGGGGTGTGTGTCTGGGTCTGGGGGGGACATTACTACTTAGCCCCCGAGGTTATATTGAGTAGGGCCCATGCACAACCCGAATTAGACGTCGTCCTTAAGCCATTGTGCACTGTTCTTTGACGATTCGCCTCCTGAAACTCGGTACCATTTCTCCCAACATCTGCGCACCAGACCAAGACTGAGGTGCACCCAGTTCCTTTTTCACTGGCTAGTCAGGGTGCCAGATAGTAAGGTATTTACTACGGACAGCGGTGGCAGCTCATTTGGATTTATACTATCCTATCATTGGACCTCCTATTAAATATTGACATGACACGTATGGCGACAGGAGAAGAAGGCTCCGAAGTCTAATGGGTATGTCATACGGTGTGATAACCGTTGGGTGGATCCGCAATACCGGCATACCCGCGGGATTAGGGACTCGGGGCTGTAACATAGGGTTTGCTGGTGAAACGGGGACAATTAGGGGAGCCGGATACCTCAACTGGCTGTGGGAGGTGTGCCGTGAAATGGGTGTATCCGGGCTTGATTTGGTGGATATGCACGTAGTGTATGACCCCCCACGGCGGGATACTCTAGGGGAGGGTGAGAAATCGCCGTCAGAAACAAAAAAGCACAACAACACTGCTACATCCTATGAGGTATCGATCATAATTACGGTGGTGTTCTCCCGAGGGTCCGCCGAGACTCAAAATTTGGCAGGCGCCCATGTGCGTTTCCACAACCGATATCTACTGGCGTCTCCATTGAGCACAATAGATAATAGGTCTAGTCAGTGCTCTTGAAGTTTGGGTTGTATCGACAATCAAATGAGTCAAGTCGGTCGAAACAGTAATCAATGGACCTGATTTCCATCTTAGATTGATGTCCAGAGCAGTCCCGTTACTGCTGTGCTTGGTTGGCACCTAGGGAGATAAGGTATAGGTCTCCTTTTTTATTAACGAGCTATTCTATCCGGGCTATGTTTTGTTTTTCTTAGGCATCTTGCCAACTACCAGCTTTCCCGTAAGTAAACACCTACTTACGAACAGCTTTAATTCCTAGGACAATTTAATACACCGTGTAAACTTCCGGCGGCATCACATGATGCCCTTTGCTATCTGGCGGGCAGGGGTGTTATGAATGTTGTTCTTATACATGGCAAGCTGTAAATAATTGCGATGAAACAGTGACATACTCGAAAAGTTGATCATGCCTAAGGGGGGAAGTAATTGCATTGGTGCGGCATAGGAGCGGCGTAAGGGGTTTCGCTCGAATTATAGGACGAATGGCAGTGAAACGGTTGACAGATCACCGTCAAGCATCATAGGTGTTATATATATAGGAGTCATCCTGATCGGGGGGGCGGGGGCGTGGGAGTGGGTAAGTAGGCCTAGGTTACAATAAAATGGATAATTATCTTCAGCATGAAGGGGAAACTGTGTATTGTGCGTGTAATGGCATGCCCCCGTAGCACAAATCTACGCATAGAAAAGCTGCGCGTAAACAAAAGGCGCCGCCGTCGTATTCGGGCTACGTGCCAACCGTGGGCGCATGTTGGCAGAGAGCAAATTTTGGCAGCAAAGGTAAAATATAGCCCGGGATAGGATGGCGTTTCACAACCGATTGGACGATGGCAGACGGAGCCATGTTTACCACGGGTAACAACAGTGACTCGCCTGAGTTTCCGCGCTCTCTTACCATCAATCCTCATACTGGGTAGTGCTGATGCTCACGGTTATATTCACCTGAGATGGCAGGACTTTCCACTGGACAAGTTGTGGGATGAAATGACGGCAGTCGAAGGTATCGTGAGCGGACATAACGGTGATCCCATGGTAGAGATCTAACTAGGCATGTAGTTCAAGCCACACCATGCAGGGGCCGTGGCTGACTGCTGTCAGACCTGAAAAATGTGAGGCCCCACTCTAGGCGGGACACTAACAGGTCTTTTAAGGTCTCACAACTGCATTCCGAGTCATGCCTGCGTCAAGTGTGAATACATTACCAATGCGGCATTCGAATTGCATTAAAACGTTGTATCAACTAGTTAGGCGGGGATATTTTAGTACTACAGGTTTGGAAAAGTTGCCCCTTCTAAGATGAACAGCAGGGCACGCACCAAGCCACAGGAGCCCACCGCATTCCAGTGGAGTAACTGGTCCGCTTAAGGTGATTCATTCAAAGCTTAAAGGGGTACGAAACGTTCTGGTGGCCCTGCATTTAGGCGGTCCGTGCCCTGATATTCCCTGTCGACGAAAAAGGCGGTACCCCCCGGCTGCCAGGGGAAATCTGTGCACTTATGTAGGGTTTCGCGGCATAGCGCCTGTCGGGGACGAAAGGTCCAGTGCCCTGGTGACTGCCTGCGGAACTATGAATCAGGGGTGTTTGTGGCTGTGCAAGCTAAAAGCGAGCCGCACCCCTAACGTTAAGCCGCATTGTTGCCATGAACTGTTGCTAATTGGGGAAAGCATACTGCAATTCGCCCTTATCCACTGTCATGACGACTTCGGAAGAGACAGCCAAGACTGTATCATTATAAAGTATCACGCATTCCGAGCTTACTTTGATCAATACGGGAGGGCTCGGTGTCACTCTTCAATTATTTAAGGTCTTGAGGAGGCCAAGCATTATTACCTTGCGGCTACACTCGGTGCCGTCATCTCGGCTGGTTCATATGGCTGATATCGACTGCTCTAACCAGACACAGACAGATCTTGCCGAACAAGCCAGTCCGGGAATGGGCTTTCCCAGTTGTATATGCCGAGATCTTGTCCCGTTCTAGAAGTCCCCACATAATAAGTAATTCTAGACCCCATTCTTAGCCTCCTAGACAGCAGTTACTTCCTATGCTGGAGGGTTATTGGGCTGCAGGTTTGCAAAGTGCGCTCATTCGAGTTTTCGGCAGCGGGTTGGACATCTTCGCTTGGACTCTGTTCCGAAGACATATTTCTTTCGGAGTGCGAGGCAGGCGGTTGACTCATGAGATAATGTTTTCGATGCTGTCCTCACTTCAACCTCTCAAGTTCGAAATAGAACCAGGTGGATTGTTCGCCGATACTGAAATGAATGAGTGATGGTGGTGTACTTTAAAGGGTGACGCTGAAGCTAGGGCTGGATGGGTACTGCATTTGCTTGATAGGGCATTTCTGCGCCGCCAAGATACATCCGCCGAGGGCTGGTGAAGTCACCCAGCACTCCATTATCTCAGAGGAAGCACCACAATGCGGCGTATAACAAGATGATTGCATATTACCGTATAAATGAAACCCTATGTTGGTTTTACCTGCTTCCTTGTAAATGTATCTTTACCCGTTGGCCCTAGTTAGTCCATCTCTCCCATGGACCAACGGGTAGTTCAGAAAAGGCTCTCCTATCCTGTTTAATTATAGTACTACCTGCGTCGTGAACAAAAAATGGGGTACCTTTTAGGTGTTGGTTGCTTATATTCATATATACACGCACATATTCCTCTTTATACGGAGAATTTAACGACGATTCAGGAGCGAATATTAAATTGCCGCACGCACTATCGACTAGCCATCCAATGACCGTATAGTCTGACAGGCTCGTTTGCCTAAATGGCTGCATTTCAGCTGGAGACTCGACCGACCTCCACATCCCCCTCAAATTCTACTGGGCAAGCCGAATTTCTCAGCTGGTATATAGTGGATCGTCACCAAGCCTTTCAGCTGGGACCCGATCAAGATATAATGCGCAGTATCCTTTCGTTCACAACCGAGGTATTGACCTAACCATCCCTATCTCTTCGTGTTCCACGGGCTTTAACGTTACCTCGTGAAATTCTGGTATTTAACTTCTCGCGAGCCTCCAATCTAACTAGCAGTTGATCTGACTGAATGCAGTTGGGGAAGACTCAGTCCTGTCACTGACTCTATGAGCGCCACAGCTTCTTGAAAACACGTCCTACTCGAGTGTCTAAACTAGATATCAATCCTACACTGAAATCATCTCCACAAACTCCATTTCCAGTGAATTTAATCTCAGAGGGCTATTGTTATATTCTTCAAAGATTTTCGCCATTATGTACCTCATCAACACTGATACGTTCAAGCTTGAATACTTCAGTACTCATACCGAGCAGAAGGACGCGTACGCGATCCTCTCGCATACTTGGCAAGATGAGGAGGTGACATTTGAGCAGTTCAAAGATGAGGAATCTGCCAAAAAAAGGAAGGGTTGGGCAAAGATCGTGTCGACGGTGCGGATGGCCCGCAAGAACGGCCTGAAGTACGCGTGGGTGGACACGTGCTGTATTGACAAATCCAGCAGTGCGGAACTGTCTGAGGCAATAAACTCCATGTTCCAGTATTACGAGGACGCAAAAGTGTGCTACGTTTACATGTCGGATCTGCCGAACATCAGAAGCATGAAGGGCCCGGAGGCCGCCAAATCACGCTCTGCCTCCTTCGCCAAGTGCCGCTGGTTCACGCGAGGCTGGACGCTGCAGGAGCTCGTCGCTTCCAGAGTCGTCGAATTCTATGACTCGGACTGGAACCATTACGGGACGAATGAGAGTCGTAAGTAGATTCTGGACTTATCTATTCCCCTTTCCGGCGTGTCTCGGGATCTATTCCTTGTTACAGTGTGCTTAAAATTCTCAAGCTATCGCCAGATATTTTAGAAAGGGGTAATCATTAATACTTGTTATTGCAGTTGAGGACGCAATCAGCAGCGTAACTAACATCCCCTCCGACGTTCTGAAGAAAAAGGCTCCTCTGCAGTCGGTCTCGGTGGCGGTGAGTAACATGCAAAGCTATTTTTCCGTTCCTCTGGCATTCTTTCTCCCTTTTCGGTGCCAGTGGAGATATTTGCTCTCCTAAAAACAAATACAACTTCCGGGCAACTGCCAAGATCGCTTGAAAAGTGATCGCTAACTCCAGTTGCTGCAGTGCCGGATGTCGTGGGCCGCGAATAGGACGACCACGAGGAGGGAAGACAGAGCCTACTCCCTACTCGGGATTTTTAATATTAACATGGCGCTGCTATACGGCGAGGGTGATAAAGCCTTTATCCGCCTGCAGGAAGAGATTTGCAGGCAGACGGCGGACCTATCGCTGTTCGCATGGAAAGCCGAACGACTCCATTGGGGCGGGCTGATCATTCCTGGAGAAAAGGCCCCGACTTCACCGTACTTGGGGCAGGTGCTCCACGGGATCCTAGCGAGCTCTCCGTCACAGTTCGCGCACGCCGGCGCGTATAGCACAGTCAGCACTGGCTCGGCACAGTACAGCGGCGAGTACACCCTGACGAATCGAGGGCTGCGATTCGATGCTGTGACGCTAAAATGCGACCGGGAGGCCGGCCGCTACCTAATGAGTCTTGACTGCGATGACAAGAACTCGAAGCCGGTCTCTCAGCTCGCCATACGTCTCATGAAAGTCGGTAGCGCGGTGAGTAGCATTTACATTTTACTGGTTCCCCTCTGAAGCGTGTCTTGGCTTCTAAATACTGAGTTTCGAAGCATGACTTGGAAAATTTTAAGCAGCTGCTGAATCACCTCGATGAAGTAATTACTGACCCTGGATACTGTAGTACGTCCGATCGCACGCCGACGCCCTATTCGACTGGCCTGTCGGTGCCGAGGGTGTATACGAGGAGCGCGTGTACATTACCAAAATCCTAAGCCCAGAGCTCTCGGAGGCATATAGTAGAAGTACATTAAGCGTGCACCTCCCGGATGAGGGCAAAGAGACTCAGCAGTCATTCTCTGAAATCAAGGCTGTTTCACCCAAGCCCTGGTGGGACCCTCTCCAGCGGTCTTTCTTTCTCGGCCTCGGTAACCCCCTATGCGCACTGCGGGTCGAGTGCAACCTGCGGAAGTTTACGTCGTCTCCCCAGCCCATTAACCAAGACGTGTTTCTCATTGTGTGCGCGGCAGGCCCCCCGGAGCCTCACTCAGGTGGCCGGCGGAACTCGCTGAACACGTTTATCTTTAGCCCAACTGGCCATCGTAAGAAAGACAATGCCGGTGCGGCCGCCACTGCCAAGTTCGAGGAATACTTCAAAGACGTCATCGAGAAGGATAAGCTCACTACTCTGGAAGGGCAGAGGGGTCTATTGAAGCTAGTTATGCACGGCCAGGTTGATGGTGCGCTTGTATACTGCAGCGGTGAAAGAAGCACACCGGGTTCGGCCAGAGGCGCGGCTGTCGAGTGCCATGTTCAAGGAAAGGTTGAGTCTCAAGGGACTCTCGGCCTCAAGGTATGGTTCACGGCGTAGGCTGACAGAATAGTGGCTAGCACGGCTGTGTTATCCTTTAAAGTAGCAAGGGCGTTGTCAGATATGACCTTTATTTGGTTGTAGACTATGCGTATTGCAATGTATCGCGCGCATAAAAACATCCCATTCTACTAACCCCGAGCGACCGGAGTTGGGGTTTTGGCTATTGGATTACTGTAGCTGAATTTATTATCTCGAACTTCCCTTTACTGTAGACGTCCCCTGTATATACTTTCAGTCCAGTGGTAGACAGACAATAGGCTAAATAGGAGGCGTTAACCCCTAAGTTCAAGATATGCCTGCCCTTAATAGTTTTGTTTCTTGGATGAATCGCCTCTGTCAAACATTTCCGCAGAAAATAATCGGTGGGGACAGACGATTGTTGATATCCTCGGCAGTCCCATTCTTTATTCGACCGTAAAGACTCCTCATGTCTAGACTTGATAGGCCTACTCGCCTCTCCGTAGAACTAGGTGCCCTTATGGGCTGAACGGGACCAGCTAAGCCTAGCAAATCACAAGTGGACAGTCTCTTGGCTTGATTGAAGTCTTGGGCTGCTCAAGGACTGGCTTCAATAAGGGGGATATATTCAGAGTGCCAAGTGACTCTCTCATGCGGAAGTTTAGTCTTCAGGCCTTCATCATGCCGAGGGCAAGGAAGGCATATTATAAGCATGACTCCTAAAGGCGACGCAGCTTGCGCACTCAGTAAAGACTGGGAAAGGTTGCATCAGGCGAGGTTCCACAGAGCACAGGCGCGGAGGGACTGAAGGGGCTGGGTATCATACTCTACATGCAGTAACACGTCGTCCAATTCCCAGTGTTACGAAGAATCGATGTATGAATAACGAGGCCGGTGAGCGGATTGTGACCCCTGGCTGTGGGTAGGCACATAGTGGAACTGCCTTGGAACTATTAGAGCTGCAATGTTCCTCTTAGACCCAGACAAGCAAACATGGTTACTCAGAACAAACTCTAACCGAAAGCTCGGGTAGCGAGTAGGGTGTACTATGGAGCTGTATTCTAGATCTATATATTCAAAAGTAAAAATATTTCGCAGCGATGTACAAGGCAGGAAATAAGTCGCCCGGAAATATCTGGGTGGTATATATCCCACCATCTCTCTTCCTGTATGTACAGTTATAAGGTGTACAATAACCAGAACCGCATACCCTCTGGGGTTCGCAACGACAGTCGTCATTTGAGTAGATTTGAGCAAGTATTCTAGAATATCCACGGTCCTGGCTTGCGCTAACCCCCGCTAGGGGCCCTCGCCAAGACTGCGGCGGTCGTCCCGGACGCCAATGCTAGCGTCTAGTCCTGCCGATAGGGTGTCCAGGCTAGCGGACTGGACCCGGCTGGCGGTACCACGATTTGGCCTCGTCGAGCGCTATTGGGGGACTGCATATGAGATTTTCGCTGTTCATGAGGTGCCACGGACGATGTACTCCTAGAGGAGATGCGGCAACGGACGGCGTCCTTCTGGTGTGGTGTTACCCCGCCTGCTAGACAGTGGACGCAAACATCTAGCTGAGGTGGAAAACTTGCTCATATTGGTTCCCGCCGTGGGATACGTGCTCTAGATGGTGAGGCTATTGAATTGGCACCGAGGGGGCTAGAGCAAACCAACGTGATAAGGCAAGAGGAGTAATGAGAATTGGAGAAAAGCGGGATGGGGGATCATCTGTATGTATATCGAGCTGCCTACATAAGGTAGGTAGATGCATGCAGGTAGGGAGGCAGGCTGTACCATCGGCAGGACTGAATATTAACCCCAATATAGTATGCGGGAGCCGCATCTCTTCTCACATCTGATAATCCATCTGGCACTCCCTGCCCACACTTTCTCTCCACCGCACCCCTCAGCAGCTTAATCAACCAGTTAACCAGCTGACCACATCCCAAACCACGATCTCTTGAGCCCATCATAATAAGTCTGAGCCATCATCGATCATCAGCGTTATCCACCATGCTCCCCGCAGCCGTCGCAATCCTGCTCGCCGGCGCCAGATTGACATCGGCTCACTTCGCGATCACCTATCCAGAGTGGCGCGCCGACACCTTGACCGAGGAAGAGGACAGCCCATACAACCAATGGATATATCCATGTGAGTAAGCAGCCAAGCAATCACCCCTTACCCGTCTCCCACCGTGCCGGTCTTGGCGTGTGCGCAAGAGCTCCGGTCCGCTAATCGAGATGCGACAGGCGCTAACGTGCCGGCCGATGCCGGAAACCGCACCGAGTGGCCTGTCGGCGGCGGCGCCGTGTCGCTCCATCTGCACCACCCGTGGGCCTACGTGTACATAAACCTGGGACTCGGCAACAACGTCACCAACTTCAACATCACACTCACGCCGCAGCTGATGAACGTCACCGGCGAGGGCGACTTCTGCATCCCGGAGCTGCCCGTCCCCGAGGGCACCGTCAGAGAAGGCCAGAATGCCACCATCCAGGTCGTCACCAACGGCGACTCCGGCTCTGCCCTCTACAACGTGAGTTTGCGGAAATCCCCAATAGGAGATGGTACCTCCGACAAATCCGCTAACCCGGCGCGTTTCCAGTGTGCCGATATCACCTTTCGAACCAATGTGGATTCCTCCAACATTAACCAGTGCACTAACAGCACTGGAATAACAGCGGAAATTGTTGGCTCGTCGTCAAGTGAATCCGAGTCAGGGAACGAACCCGAGACCCCAGGCAGCGCGGCAGCCGTAGCAAGCAGTGTTACACTGACAGCACTCGTCGGACTGGCGGTGGTCTTTGCCACAGACTTAGGATTCAATTGAGAGGAGATAGTTTATGACGGAATAAAAGCCTCGACTGTAAAGTGAGGCGATATTCCAAAAGGAAAATGATGAGAAATACGGGAGCTTAGATATGACTGGTATCTGTGGATACGGCAGCAATGGTTAGACAAGGCAATGCTAATTACGCAGAGTGTTAGTGTGAAAATAAGGTTCTTAAAATGACGCATCGACTTACAGTGTACTACATCTTGTTGCATACTGACACGGCACCCTCAAAAAACCAATACACCTTCATAGTATCTCAATCACATTCGCAAAGGCGCTTCCCATTCCCAGAGCGACGGAGTAGAGGCCAGCCCGTTCCGTTGGATCAAGATAACAATAAGCTGGGAAGCCAGGGTCGCGCGTCTGAAATTATGTGCGCCATGCCCGAGTCTCCGGTATGCGATACGCCGCCAAAGCAAGCCAATGTAACGACATAGGTAGATTCGAGCCGAGCCAATGGGAGAGGTCGCCTTTCATGGCGTTTACAATGGCAACAACGCCAATGATTCGGTTTCGGTATTTCAATCGGTTACAGCGAACATATGGATTAGTTATTTTCGTTCACTTCTTAACCGCGCCGTCCGGAAACAGCTCGCTCATGACCTTGGCCATGGTGATGCGCTGGTGCGGGTTCGGGATCAGCATCTGCGAGACGAGGAACTCGAGCTTGTCGCGGTGGTTTAGGCGGGCCTTGGCCTCGTTGACCTCGCTGAGCCACTGCTGCATCTGCGCGATGGCCGACTGGGGGCCCCGGCCGTGGTGGTGATGCTTCCGGTTGAGGTCCGCGATAATCCAGTACAGTTGGCGCGGATGGCCCTGGCGGCCGCGCGCGTCGGGGAAGGCGATCCGGCGCAGCACGTACAGCATGGTGACACCCAGGGCCCAGACATCCGACGCGGCGCCACGCAGTCGCTGACCGATGAACTCGGGTGGCACGTAGTAGGGGGTGCCGCCGTTGGTGGCCGGGTCGGCTGTCCGCGTCGACAGGCCGAAGTCGCATAGCACGGCGCCGCGGTCGCGCGAGTACAGGATGTTGGCGGGCTTGATGTCGTTGTGGATCTTGCCGCGCTGGTGCACGTAGTGGAGGGCGCCGGCAATGTCGCGGAGGATCCGCACCGCGTCGCGGCGGTCGCCGAGGAACAGGTCCGTGGCAGCGTCGCGCCACATGCCGCGCGCCGCCAGGTCCTTGCCGTCGACGTGTTCCATGTAGAGGGACAGGTAGCGCGCGTCACCGCCGTACAGGCGCACGATGGACTCGTGCTTCAGGTCCTCCTGGCTCTGGTACTCGCGCAGCCAGATGTCGGCCTGGCGGATGACGTTCCTATGCGTCTCCTGCGGGGGTCTAGCGTCCGAGTTGGGAACGCGCGTCTTAAGCACCTTCACCGTGATGAGGCCGTCCGGCACCTGCGAGTGCTCCGCTGTGAAGACCGAGGAGGCGCCCGTCGATGCGATCTGGTCGCGCTTGGTCAGCTGGTACTGGTCAATTTCGCATCCACCGGGGATTGACGTGGTCTCGTCCTTCTGGATCTCTAAGAGGGCATGGCCGTTGGGCAGAGCGACTTCTTTCGTCTTAGCGGCATTGGGCAGGGGGAAGACGAGCGATTCATCCTTCGGTCCCAAGAAAATGATGACTCCGTCCTTATTCTCCTCTTCGGGATCTTCCACCCGAAGTTTCTTCCCGTTACCGCCATCCAGCCTCTCGTCCTCGCCCGCTGATAGGGAACGCTTCATAGATGAACTAAGGACACCATTACTATCGGTGATGGAGGGCTCCGGGCTCTCATCGGGGACCCTCAGAGTAGCCGGCCGTTTCTCCAGGATTCTAAAGTCGAGCACTGGGGTGTCGTAGACACCAATCCTCCAAGTGCCCGGCTGCAGTTCCTTAGTATTTCCGGGGACTATTTCTTGGTCAAAGTTGGCGCCGTCCCAACCCGGGTTGGATACCCTGGCAAGCGTAATGGGGACGTCTGACTTGTTCCATAAAATGAGGCCATCGCTGGCAGGATCATAGTACAATTCGCACCATAGTGGCGGCCGGCTCTCGTCTTCGCCATGTTCTCCAGGTATGCGGATGGAGAAGTTGATGTCCTTAGACGTCTGAGTCACAGCCAGGACCTTGGTTTTGGGCTGTTGGGGATCGGCCACCTCGGCGCGCAACGCCAGCCACTGGCAGTTATCATTCCCTGGGCTCACTGAGCGGCTCCTAGTCAGAGGTCGCACCAAGATGCGTATGCCTTGCTTATGGTGGTCTTCATCAACGACGAGGTCGTCCAACGGCACAGTGTCGTGGTGAGCCTCGCCGAAGTCCTCTACATGAATGGATCTGTGGAGCCTCGAGTTGAGCTCCTCAGCCGTGAAAGGCTCCGTCCTCTCCTCGGAGGAGAAGACCTCTGCGGCCATGGCGGAACCAGAAACAAATTCCAAAGAGTGTAACAAAGTCTATGTCATAGATGCGAGGGCTCCGGATGCATATGCAGCTCAGAAGATTCAAGTCGCGAGAAATCAGATAAAAGAAGAAAGGAAAGCTGGGAAAAGAACAGCAGGTGAAGATACGAGACGTCTGTAAATTACCCTCAAGAGGCCATAGTTGTAATGCACAGCAACAGGATAATCACCGTCAGATGTACAGCAATTGCTGCTGAGCTGTCCTTGGGACCTATCTCTCTAAAACTAAGCCCTATGGACCTTAGGAACGAGAATCGTAGAAGCGATCAGAAGTGGACGCTTGTACGGCTGACCTAGGGCTATGAGGAGGTCTTTTGCAAAACCCCGGTTGCCTATTCTAAGGCTGAAATCGGTGGGATAGTAATGGGACTGTGCTGTCAGTAGAAAATACATAGACTCAACACAGTGTCGCAAGTAGAACAGGGGCACCGTGTCCTTGCGATCCAATGGCAGAAGGGCGTCAAATGACGAGAGTCCTAGAGGTAACCCTCGCTGCCCTCGGTCTGTCCTTGATTGTGTGGCTCTGGAGTGCAGCGGGCAGTGGCAGGACAATATCGCGGTACCGTGGTTCTTCTGCGGGAGTTGCTTAGGCTGGACGACTGGGCGGGGCACAGCATGACCAATACCGTCCAGTCAGCGGTGTCTTCCTCATGCGAACTCCTGCATTCTCGTGATCCTTTCTTCCAGTCGGCCCCCGGGTTGTAGGCAAGGTAGGGTGACAGGTCCGACGAATCTGACGCTGCATGGCTTTTGCCCGGCAGCTAAGCCCCCTGTTTCCATTGGTCAGGGCTAAATCGGTGGTCGATAGACTCGGATGCACCCACCGCAATTAAAAACAGGGGGGGGTGCATCAGTGTCTGATTGGGCAGTTGGTGTGTGCTAAAGGCGGAGTCGTTGACTATTCTTACGCCAGGACTTGGTTTTTCTAAAACACCCCTTTACGATGTACTACTTCGCCATTCCCAAGTCAAAACGTCACAGCTTTCATCCTCTGTCTCACCTCATTTTCCGTTGCCTTCTGGGAAAGGCAGGCAGTGGCAACATATCCGGTCAATCATTCGAAGAGCCTTTTCTTAACATCCCTAGTCAGCACCACTCTTTTTCTGACTTGAAAGCTATAACAAGAACCTGCAGCGTGCTGGGCTTGCCTGCCGGGTCGTGGACAGAATAATTGCGACGCCTTACTCTTACCCCCCCTTACATATCAGCGAAATGGTATCAATAGATTATAAGCAATTTTATGTCTGCCGATTTCAGAATATACGTTACTTAATAAGTCCAATGAATAAGGAATTGACAATATTAACAACTCTTGTCTAAGCGTTTTGGTTGATGTTCTACAGTCTTTACAAACAAGTTGCAGCGGAATAGCTGCTTCGAAGCAGTGTGGGGGCGTGTCAATTATTTCGTCCACGATCCTTTTCTGCCTACACACATATAGGTATGTTGTAGTCAGCATTACGCAGATTTTGCTAGTACGGACGACGTCGACCAATGATTATTGGCCGATTCCACAACTGTACAAGCCATCTTTCAAGGGGGCCGACCCTATCAAGTAAGTGGGTGTAGCTCTAAAGTCTTCGGCATGGTGATTGGCCGCTGTAAAGGATGGGTGGGGAAAGCCTTACGTGCCATCCGTGTTTTCCATGCAGTTGTTGCCTTATTGCCTGAATTCGCGTATTTTGGCCCCCAGAGCCCAGGAAATGGTATCCCCGGTGCCACCCAACTCACTTGGACCCTCCGTCAGTCGTCTCCCTCATCATAGTACTGTAAAGGGACCCGAAAGCACTGCAAGCGAACATTCTGTGATTGTCCGTCTCAGACACCGAAAGCTCTCTCCCGCCCACTTCAGTCACTCCACTATTAGCAAGAATCCCCTATTTGGCAGCTTCAAAATGACTACGATATTGTGCCTCTAATCTAAATGGCTTTAAGAACCGTAACAAGAACGGAAGAGACCCAGTCCATCGATACCCACACCCGCGATACGCTCCTTTTCCACAACCTCAGTTTTCCAGACTCAGTTTCCATTTCTTGTTTTTCAGCGAAGGCGTTCGGGATAGGTAACGGCGCAAGTACAGGCACAGGCACAGGCACAGGCACAGGCGCAGACAACGGGCGTGGGCAAGGGCAAGGGCAAGGCACTAGGACTGATTAGAAGGACGCACGCGCGAGCATATAAGTCCGGGAATAGGGCATTGACATAGGCGGAGAATGGACGGTCCTGACCTGCAATGGCCCGCTTGGAAATTTGGTATGAAGCGGGAGGAGCTCTTCACGACATTACACGATCAGTATAACACCGTTACTTTCTCAGTACAAGATCCCGAGGCTTTCCATCACGACGTTTACGAAATATCGAACGTCGCTACCACTACCGACGAGTTCCACCGTCTTCTTTCCAACCGCAAGGGACAGCGGATACGCGAGCTAAACGAGAGTCTAGAGTCCGCCTCGTTCGAGATCATTTCGAACCCGTCTCTCATAGGGACTCAGCAGTGGCAATACGCCGTCCAGCTCTTTCGGACGAGGTCTCTCGACTCGCTCGTGAGATATTTCGCGTCGTATCTCCCAAACGATCACCCATGGTACCATTCGGGTGAACACACGACGTCGGACCAATCTAGGGGCCCCTCTACTAACAGATCATTTTTCGACGATGATAACGATGGGTACGGAACGACGCATGAACGGTCCACCGTTGCCCTTCCGGCAAGCCACTTCCCCCCCTCCCCTAGTTCTATGACCATGTGCTCGGACGAGTCAGCTGCCGTTTCTCCTACGGAGGATGGTACTCATCACCACTACTCTTTCAAAACCTTTACGCCTGCTCGGACCTCGTCGTTCTCGGAGCCTGAGACGGACTGTATGACCTTCTCCGGCGTGCTGTTGCGTGATCATGATGACGAGACCTCACAACCAGAGGATCCCGATACCCCGACTACGTCAATATCCGACATCTCGGAGACGCGGTCGCTCCCAGACTATGAGTCGAAGGATGGGGCGGAAGATGAGTCGGTCACGCCGTCGGCATGTGATGTGGAGGAGACCGAGGAGGGTGCCGAAGCGTCGGAGACGCCGACGCAGAGGAATGAGATATCGTCAGGTTCCTACATCAACACGAACTCGTGTTTGGGAAAGCATAGTCCTTCGTCCCCACTGTACACCCATGTATTGCACGAGTTCGTGCAAACATCAACCCGACGACATCGTCGCGTTGGAAGCCCAGGACTGTCGAGTCGGCGGAGGAGTCCGGAAATCGGACGCGTGCGGAAGGCCTCACCGGATCCCACACGAGCTAGACCTAAAGGTCTTGTACATATTTCACGATGACGCAGTAGATACCCGTAATCTTGTGGATTTTTTATTTATTTTCAGACTGGTGTTCTCGGCCAGTTTTATCCATTTACCCTTCACCTCTTTCGATTATTTCGATGATGCTATCACGAGGATCTCCAGCACTAACGTTATAAGCAACCTTGACAGTTACCGACCAATAGTTCTTGCGACTTGTGTTTTCTAAATGATAAGTATAAAGCGATAGAATACATCTGGCTGTCGTAACCCAGGTGATTTTGTGATTGCTAACGTGTTTGTCAGGACTATTTACGACATTAAAGGTAAGCTTAAGGATCTTAAATTTACGATACACGGAAAAACTCCGGGAAGCCGACTGACAAGATACCGGGAATGGCGTATCAACTGCCAACCCATAAGCCCCCTCTGGGCTCCGGTGTCCGCCTACCTAAGTACGGTAGGTCTTGCTTGTAGCAGCATGCGGCTTGGGAAGTTTACCCCGATCCGAGGTACGGTTTGGTTGTGTAATAAAGCGCGGCTTATGAGGTCATCGATTCGTATGGAGAGTTACGCTTCGACACATGCAAATGAGGTCACCAACAGCGGCAATTACCATCGGGCATGTCGTTGGCATCCGCGACACCGGTTTTATTAATGCTGAACTGGCAATTTCTACTACGTTTGTTACTACGTTGATGCTATTATCTCCTTCACCATTTGTCCGGAGTGGTCCTTAGCACTGATAGCACTGACACCGTAAATCCGCCGGCCCATACGTGTTGCATACCAGCTCGCGAAGCCGGATAGTCCAGTTCCAAGTCTCTATAACCCTGTGCATACCTGCCTATCTACGTTTTCCCATATTCCACAGAGGCATCCTTACAACGGTAACTTACCTCACGACCGACCATGCCCGAGAAGGCGACCAAGAAGCCCGGCGAACGTCCCGCCAGCAACGTGCCGACGGGCGACGAGGAGGGCAGGGACCAGGCCGGCGCCGTGTCCCACGCGTCCTCGTACGGCGCCAAAACCTTCAGCGGGAACAGGGGCGGCAAGCGAGACGGTAACGGTGGCGGGAACGAGAAGAACAACAAGAACGCGGAGCAAGGCGGCGACCGCACCGAGACCTTGAGGGAGAAGGCCGCGAAGAAGATGCACGGCCCCGGCGCCAACCCCAGTCAGCTTGGCGACCCCACCAGCTTGAAAAACGAGACGTCCGATAGGGATCCCACGAATGACGAGAGGGGCGCGGCAGGGAGGACGAGTTCGAAGTTGTGAAGTGGGGTGGTTGAACGCGGGGGGTGTTTGATAAGTCTCGTTCTCGTCTATTGGGGGCGGTGGCGGTCTAATAAGTCTCCGTACCTGTATAGCTTTTCGATAGGGCATCTCGTACCGACGCTTCTGTGTTGGAGGAAGCCTCCGAAGCCTCAATCCAAAGCCAAGACTCAGAAAGCCCGCGGATTTACTATCTACCGCCATTCCCCATCAAGTACTTACCTAATCGCGTATTAGTCAAGGCACGTCTACATAGCTCAGATTCCGCAATAATTCCACCAATTTGTCTGACAAAGTTGAGACAAACTCAATATTTCGCGAAAGCTTGAGCTGATGGTATGATGCGAGAAGATTCTCTATTAGTAATCCAGGCATGCACGCCTCCGAGCTCAACCTCTATCACCACCTTCTGCTAACCCCGCGCCCGAGACGGAGGCCGATGGGGATGCGGATATCATTTAACAGGTTGAAGGAACGTCTCGTCATATGCACGCTCGATGATGTAGTAGAGTAGACATATCTATGGTGACTGTTAGCACTCGACCATAAATAAGTTAAGCTTGGGTGTCTCCCAATTGAATCTAACGACAACATACCTTATCAACTTCCGATCCTATTAGTCTTTTCTCCATACCGTACGCACTCAGCTAATCAACATGACCCAAACGGTGAGTCTCCGAGTTCATTAGGAGGATCCTATTACAGCCTCATCTCACAAAGGAAATAGGGACCGCCCAAGATAGAGTACCAGAAGGACGGCAAGTTCACGAGGCCGGACAGCACCTTCCGGAACTTCATATCCAAGGACCCCCACTCGAAATACCCGGCAGAGAAGGGTCGTTATGCATTATACGTAGCCCCAGGCTGCCCATGGGTATGTGTCCGCTCGCCCGCGCGGGTACGTAGCTTATCTGGTGATGTTGACAAAAGGCTCCTGCCAGGCGCACCGCACCATGATCGTGCGCGCCTTGAAGCGGCTCGAGGACGTGATCGACCTCTACATCCTCAACCCCTCCATGGGGCCCGAGGGATGGTTCTTCGACGGTGCTCACGGCACCCTGCCTGTGGACCCGCTGTACGGCTTCAAGACGCTGCGCCAACTGTACCTCAAGGCGGACCCCGACTACGCCGGGCGCGTCACGGTTCCCGTGCTCTGGGACAAGGAGACGGGCACCCTCGTTAACAACGAGTCGAGCGAGATCATCCGCATGCTGTACACGGAGTTCGACGCGCTGCTCCCCGAGGAGCACCGCGAGGCCAACAAGCCGGGCGGCGGCCTCTACCCGGAGAGCCTGCGCGCCGACATCGACGCCATGAACGAGTGGGTGTACCACACGGTCAACAACGGCGTCTACAAGTGCGGGTTCGCGGGCACGCAGGAGGCGTACGACGAGAACGTGGGCCCGCTGTTCGCGTCGCTCGACCGGCTCGAAGCCATCCTCGCAGGGGAAGGGGGAGGCGGTGGAAGCGGCGGCGGGCCGTTCCTGTTCGGCGACCACATCACCGAGGCCGACGTCCGCCTCTACACGACGCTCGCGCGCTTCGACGCCGCCTACCACACCGTCTTCCTCTGCAACCTCAAGAGCATCCGCCACGACTACCCCCACCTCCACCTGTGGCTGCGCCGCCTGTACTGGGACCAGGGCGAGCTCACGGGCGGCGCCTTCCACCGCACCACTGCCCCCTGGATCGGCCTGTACGCGCGCGGATACGCGGTCGGCAGGCAGAAGGTCACCGGGGCCCAGGGGCCGAACGTTTTCCCCCGCGGTCCGGCCGTGTTGATGGAGCCCCTGAAGGAGGAGGAGAAGTTGTGAATGAATGCCTTTGGATTTGTCACTTTCGACCCCTTTACCGATAGCTTCGTTGTTAACCCGGTAGCCTTCCTACCCACCCATCGCTGTTTGGAGGCGAAGGAGTGTACTGAGAATAAAGACCTCTTTTAGCACCGCTACTTAACTGCCTGATGCTGAGTCAAAAGCGTTTTCAGTTTAAACGTCTTGGCCTGTCCTGAAAGTCCCCTACTGACTAACCTTAATAAATTCAGCCCTTGTGATTATCATGCCGCTCTACGTCAAATGTGGCTAGGCGAATTCCTAGATATAACGCAATAACCAGAAAATCGAGGCTTCTGAGAACCAATGATACATGCAAGGCTGGGCTTTTGAGTGGAATTTGGTGTTAGTGATACAGGGTCAAGGGCGCATGTACGGGAAGGTCTTCAAGCGTCTGGAAATATGATGAACGTCTATTTAACGGAGCTTCAGGTCCTAGAGATCATCCTCATCCGGCTTTATACACTAACTGGAACCCTTGCTGTCCCCCTATTTCACTAGCAACCATTCCATATCGGCTATGCTTGTCGGGAAGGTGCCACCCTACTCAGTTGTATGTATTGGGAGCCACCCCACCCAGCCGATCTTTGTCATCCGATGACCGTCAACCATATAACCCATATAGAGCTTTTACAGCCGATACAGATTGCTTTTATAACTAACACATCACTACGCTACCTAGCTACCTGCTGTTAACCAGTTCTCCCCACTCCGATCCACTCCTAAGGGGAAACTCAACTCCCAAAGAACAATATTATAGATCGGTACACCCGCTGGTTGCTTCCCGAGTACCAGGTTCTTCATTGACCCGGTACATCCATCAGCGCATGTGGCATGTGTTCTTCACTTGATTCTTTCCGCTCCTTACGTTTCACCCATGTCGACGGAAACGATCAGCGACACTTATTACTTGACTTCACTCGTTCCGGATCCATTCATACTATTAACGGGTTCAAATCGAGCAAATCTCTTATTCATGACCGGTACCACCGACCGATTTGCTCGCGGCATAAAAGCCATCACGGCTGGAGGTTAGGACAGTGTGCAACAGGCTCTATCATACAGCTATTTTCTTGTCACGGGAAAGTAACATCTTTCGTTAGGTCACTCAGTGATATTTATTCCCGGAATGTGGGACTTGTAGATAGCCTTCCGTAAGCTGATGGTAGAAATCTTGTATGAAGGTAAGGGCGTCAAGACATTCTCCGCGGGACGGTCATCCTAAGGCAGTGTACTTAATGGCACGACGTATTGGTGTGCCAACGTCGTGCTCAGATTTGTTGATATCGGCAGCCTTGCGGACAGTTACGCGAGCGGTAGCTACGATAAAAGTGGATTGTTTGAGTTCAACTCCTATTCAGGTGGGTTACAACCGCTGACCTCGCCGGCCAGGATAATTAGCATCAATTGGAGCCATTTTCCAATGAACAGTTTCCACCCAATGGGACCAATGTTATTTATACCCTAAGCTTATAGTATGTGCATAATGGCTCGAGGAGGCCGCCTACATACATCTCGAAGACGGTTACAAGCCGCTCGTTCTATATGCAAGGCTCACTCCCCGCGAGACAAAGTTGGCCTGCGGCGTACCACTAAGCCATAGTTACGTTATGCTGATTACATGCAGCTCAGTACACCGAACCATAACTGGTTCGGCGAAAGGTCTTCTTAGGCCATATTACCGATATGGCCGGCATATGGGTGTAGATGGCGGTACGGTCTTTTACAGAATTGTGCGGCTCGATGCACAGATACTCTGTATGCCCCCTTAATTAAGAAGGACCGTCCGCCAGAGTCGTCCGACAACCAAATCAGTCGACGACTACCCTTTTACGGGTCTCTCCTGACTAGGCTATACTTATGATTTCGGTTGCCAATCCGATGGGTATCCGTGCCAAATGGCTACATCAAGTGTCATGAATAGTCCGCTTGACCAACGCCAGCGCAGACCAACGGCTGCCTCTGACCAGGCGAACGGAACTAAGTCGACGATATGTTGCTGCAGAAGGCAGAACGCCGCGGTTCACAACCTATCGTTCACCTGTCGATGGAAAACGGAACGCCGGTCAATTCTCAGCATGAGAATGGGATATGAGAACTCTTCTTGGCAGCTCGCGTGGGGAATGCTTCCGGAGGCGAGGAGTTCCTTGCGCAAAAGGACAACCCCGATTAGCTCAACCGCAAGAGTGGGAATACCAATATAGTCGGACACAAAACCCAAGCTCACTCAAAGTCCATTTCCGTTTCCAGAGCTGAGCTGGTGCTGAGTCATGGCTGAGGAGCCCGGAATTCCGACTGAGGTGCCTGAGCAAGCCCACTTTTGGGGCCGCAGAGCCCTGCAGGCTGCAGGGGTCCCTGATCTGGGATAACGTCCCTTGTTTTGGCACCCGGCTGGAGTTATCTACATCAATGTTTCCGATCTGCAGTTCGTAAACCGGAAATTTGGAAGAATACTACATTCGATGCCGTCACTTGCCATGTAACTCTATTTCCATGTCTTAGTATTGGTATCGGACCGGGCCGACAGCCGATGCGACCCGCCTATCCCTTTAAAGGCACGTGGTTATTTTGAATCATCTGCCTAGCGACCTAATCTGACGTACTTAAACGCCCCAACCCGCCCCAAGTATTTCCCTTACCGATTTAACAAGTCTTGCGAGAAACGAAAGCGACGACCTCTTTAGTTTCAGAATTGCAAATCACCTCATCATTATACGATGTATACCCTTTTCGATTTTATTCAAATTATCCTTGGGTCCTTTTCTAGCCCCCCTCCTCCACTGCCGCAACCACCTCTCGGCCACAAAGGACTTGAAAGCAGAGCACAAAACAGCCTCTTTTGGCGGTTTATTGGCAATGGACAACACGGACAGCACAACAATACCGACAACACCGACAACACCGACAACATTTCATGGAGTGGCAAAGGAACTATGAAGGTTTAGCGGTTGATGTGTGTTGGATGATTAAAGTAGGACGGTTCTGTAAATTAATACTGAATGTTGTTTTTCAGAGCACATTATGAAAATCATTCAAGACATTCCTATTTCGTCGATCCCCCAAGTGTTATCACTAGTCGTCCGGTTTATGTTGGGAGTCGTATCATGGGAATCTGAGCAATAAGGCGGATGCACTAGTCACGTCTGGTAATAGCAGATAACTGAAGGTAATCTGGGTAACTAAGATGTATTACAAGCTGGTGCTATTTAGACTATGGAATTAATGAGCGTATATATCTTGTTCTTGGCTCGATGCGCTCGACCGGCTCGAACCCTCGAGCTCGTCGAGTCCGTCGAGTGGTCTCCTTGGCTCGACTGGGCTCGAAGCTCTTGGCCCTTCGAGCCCATCACGTGACCCTTATAAGAAATAACTCCGTAAGTTTAAGGACTTCGAATAGCCAGCCCTGTTTCCTAATCCGTTACAGGAGTCGTCGTCTTAGCAAAACGTCAAACGCCCCCTTTACATCCATGGTAACCATCGAAATCTTTTGGTTCTTCGCAAGCGCTCGTTCCGCCTCATTACTAGGTCCATTGTTCCGAAATGGGGTCTGTGCGAGAAATGATTCAGTGGTCTGTTAAAGAGATTTGCGGACTCTTCCCATAGGAGAAAACAGGTTCTCTAACTGTAGGCTTAGATTGATAGCTAAGGAGGGAGACTAAGTAGGTGACTATTTACATAGGAAATAGGTCTTATATATCCTTCTATCCTTTAGTGAGTGTGTCGCGCATCTATGTGATCTAATCTATATCACCTAGATCACCTAGATTACCTAGATCACTCCTAGGGACGCCAAGACTTAAGACCCGAGATTTAGCCGTGGGGTGTCCACGCTAGGCCTAAAGAACAGGCCCTTCCGCTCTGAGGACCTCTGGTTTCGTAACAATATCTTAGCTTAAAAATTTAAACGGCTTCAACCTTTAAATACTTTAAGTCCCTTAAGCCCAGGTATTGGCTTACAAAGTTTAAGGTGCCAAGCCATTTGAAACCTTTAAGCCAGTTACGTGACTTGGGCCGACGGTCGGGTCTCCCTTCCTTGTCCTTCTGACCGTCTCCAGGCTTGCAAGCCCGTTGGGTGATAACATTGAAGGCCCAGAAATGGGGACAAGACTGGCTAATGGGCTGCTTAGCCAAAGGGGTGAACAAAGCTGATGCAGGCTGATGGGGGGCTGAGGGGGGTTGATGAATAACTGAGCCGAGATTGAGCCGGGGAGCGAAGAGGTCGTGAAAAGTGGCCACCGATGCCAATTCACGTGTCGTTTGAGTTTCGACTCATAACACCATATTATTCGCCGCGTTGGATGGAGCTCTGTTCGCGTTGAAAGGAAAGCCCAAGGACCTCCAGAAGCTCCTCGAACAGTATAGGAGTGTCTTGGAACACCTCCCTGCCGCTAGCGCGAGGGTGAACGAGACGGATAGTGACGAACGGACCCCTCTGCTGCTGGTCGTTTCCAAGAAAGTGGGCAACCGTAGCTGGATCGTTGGTATGTCTCACTTGCTTCTTAGGAACGGAGCCGGGATCGAAGCGGCCGGCCGCGGCGGCCGAACACCACTGATCTGCGTGGCATTCAACGGCAGCCTGGAACTCGCCGAGTTTCTTCCGGAAAAGGGGGGCTGACGTTGAGTCAACAGGCCACAACGGACTAACGCCATTGATGTGTGCAGCTACCAACGGCAATGCTGATCCCACCAAGTTGCTACTCGATTGCACGCCCATGCCTGTGTGGGAAACAGTAGGAGATGAACCGCCCTCCACCTGGCTGCTGAAATTCACCGAGAGGAAGTGGTTAAGCTACTCTTGGACCATGGTGCGAACCCCTCGGCTATTGGTGACGGCGGCTGGACGCCCCTGCATAATGCAGCGCAGAATGGTCATGAAGCTATCCTACGGCTCCTGCTAGAAATCCCAGGATCCCGACACAAATGAGAAAACCAGTCCAAACGCCCAGTTATACAACAGAATGATGCCATCCACTGGGCAGCTTTCAAGGGCTGAGAAGAAGTCGTTCGGCTTCTATTATCGACGAGGCCGGCCGTGAACAGAGCCGTTAAAGACAGCATCGGCCGCACAGCATTGGTGTGCGCTGCCGAAAGAGGCTTCATGAATCTAGTTAGGATACCCTCTCCAGCCGATGCCGCTGACAGGCTGTCCCAAGATGCGGAAGAAGCTTGCGATAGATTCGAAGTCAATGCCATCGACTCCACACCATCGGCAAGGAAGTAGTACGTGTACAAGTACTGTATTCTGTTTACGAGGTCTTGTATGCATGGGATTAGGAATCCGACAAGCCTAGAACTTCTATCTTCGTGAGGAACGTTAAAAGTAATCCTAACTTCCGGTATATATATATTGCCGCTAAGAATGTGAGTATTTTGCTCTATTATCCCTCGCTGACGGCGGAACATCTACGGACACTGTGCTTTGGATTCCTTGGGTTTGACGTGACCCTTATACCATACATCGAGCCCCTAAACTAACAAGGAAGGAGGCGACCCTCGCAAAGCGATACTACGGAGGAGGTTATAGAGACCTTAAATCGTTCAAGGCGCTGGACAAGTGATTTGGCAAAGACATCGATGACACTTCGCCCATTCCCGTTTCATGAGGCCGCTTTGCGAAAATATCGTTAAATCGCAGCCTGATGGCTCCGATAACAAAACGGATGATATGATGGTGCTGGACGTGGGTCAAAGAAGACCCTGTACGCATACTCAGGCTTGCTGATATGATGTTAGATGCCGTTCCTTCACTGCGAAACTCACGAGGCGCAGGAGACCATGAGTCACACACCATCATGGATGTGCGCAAAAGTCGAGCCCTTCCGGATAATCCCTCTAGATACTGCTTACCTATCCATGCATATATGAAGGACACGCCACCATTGCAACCACGAAGAGCCATAGGTCAACACTTCTACGATGGCATCGACGCCACATTTGAGAGACACGGACCAGGTTGTGTATAGGTATTGCAAAGGCACAAGTTCGCAAAAAGGTGTTCATGGTGTATCAACCATGGCTTTGGGTCCTGGGGAAAGGCAAGGATAGTTCCTTTTACCGTCGCTTGGTCTTAGAGCTCATTTCACTGGATCTAGTCCATAGTCCCAATAGGGCAACATCGGAATTGCTTTGATATCAGCGGCGACGCCGAGCACTACACCGTCAGTCGACTGAAGACGGTTCAGACAGCAGCCTCGAGCAGCTCCAAGACAAACTGCTCAACGTCGCGAATGAGACATCTCTGGTGGTCGAGATCAAGCACATTAAGGACGAGCTCAGCAACATCGACGTGATATTCAACTCCCAGCTGTGTCGGTCTTGGCAGACTTCAGGGGCTTCCTGCTGAAGGACCGCCGCGACCGTGGAATCGCTGCCGATATCCAATAGCGCCTCCAGGTCCACCGCAAGGACATGAAGCGGCTGGACCCGCAAGCACATAGTCTGTACCTGGCCCTGACGCGCCTACTGGATCTCAAGCAGAAGCATTCCAGTGCGTTCGAGGCGCGGTCCGCGGGCGTCCAGGCGGCCGTGACCGCGACGCAGGGCTAGCCCACCCTCTTGTTCACTATGGCCACCATCATCCTTCTGCCCATGTCGTTCCTTTTTCTTTCCTTTTTTCTCCTCTTTCTTTCTTTTTTCCCCACTCTTTCTTTCCCTTTCCCTCCTTTTCATTTTTCTCTTAGTTTTCCTTCTTTTTAATTCTAAATCGCGATCTTTTCCTCTATGGACATAGAGCATTGGGACGGCGCACTCACAGTGGGTTACGTCTCCAAGTACGTGTTCGGCATTGGCCTCGGCAACCCGATTCCGCTCATTGCCATGGCGTTCACTCTGAGCGAGATCTCCAACGCCGCGAGTGATGCACTTTCGGCAGCCAAGCGACAGCTCTGTGGGCTTCGACGGCGACCGGAGGCGGACGGCGATTCGTCGGACATACCTGGCTCGGAGGAAGAGCTTTGAGTTAGGAAATCTCGGAGACAGCCTCTTATGCTCCGCGAGGAGCTTCGCCGACGATGGAACACATTCGCGGGGAGATGCCTTGGTGACGACCTGGAGCGAGGTGGAGGTGGCAGTAGGTATTAATTAGTCACGCTGAGTAATATTCAAGCGATTGCCAATCAGGACTGGAATGGTCCAAATATAGCAAGCTTATCGCGTACAGTATCGCGCAACCGCGAAATGTCTAGAAACTGATCCAAGCAAGTTTTAAGTGCAGAGCTTTTGACTCCTGCTCGCTAAAGGGTCTTCGCAACTTGTGCCAGCTGGGGGCGGCGTCTAATGATCGCTGGACTCCAAGAGGCAAGGCCCACGGGTGGAACAGATGCAACTTCTAAGTACGACTTGCTGATTAAGCATGTAACTGACTAAAGCTCCTATTACAAATCTGATACAGGGGCTCCCGATGATTCCGGGGTTGCCTTATCTTGTAACACGCTTAGTTACATGCGTGCGTCCGTCGTGCTCAATAACTGCGTCGATTGAGTGCCACGGAGACCGTGGGGGCACATGGGCTTCCGATGGTAAGTATTAGACTATGTGTTCTCTAGACATCAACTCAGTATTACCAATCCGATATGTTCCCGATATATTCCCGGGAGACCGATCAATATCTGAGCTAAAAACGGCACTGACTGTAAGTACTGACATTACCGATAGGGTGGAGCCTCATACCGGTGCTTATTAACAATTAGTTCCTGAAGATCGCCTTAGTAGGGCCGGGAATGACGAGCTAGATTAGAAATCATGAGAAAAGCTCCTAGTGGTCCAACAGGTGTTACTGAGCGGCTATTGTATATATTTAAAGGCTGGCGATCGTAAGAGATCCTGAACCCGTTCGTTAGCTCTTCATTGTAATATACACGAGTAAGAATTTCAGGATGTCGAAACTCTTTCAGCCTCTCCGCGTCGGGCCGAACAAGCTCGACACTCGCGTAGCGTTAGCGCCATTGACAAGGTTCCGGAGCGACGATGACTGGGTCCCTCTTCCAGTAGTGAAAGGTGTGTGCAGTACCCGAATCTACCACGATCGCCGGTGTAGCGCTGACGAGACGCCTAGAATACTATGAGCAGCGGGCTTCTGTGCCCGGTACGATGTTGATCACTGAGGCAACAGCGATCTCAAAGGGCACCGTCGGCATGAAAAACGTACCCGGTATCTGGTCCGAGGCCCAGACATCGGCGTGGAAAGATGTAGTCGACGCGGTCCATAAGAAAGGCTCTTTCATCTATTTGCAGTTATGGCACATGGGACGCGCGGGACAACCTGAGGTCCACCAAGAACTTGGCACCAAGTTGAAGTCCTCGAGCGCTGTCCCCATCGACGAGGCCAGTGCTACGCCGGAAGAGATGACCGAGGAGGAAATCAAGCAGACGATCCGGGAATTCGCCAACGCGGCGAAAAACGCAGCCAAGGCCGGGTTCGACGGCGTCGAGATCCACGGAGCAAACGGGTACCTGATTGATCAGTTCATCCAGGACGTATGCAACCGCAGAACCGACTCATGGGGCGGAAGTATCGAGAACAGAGCCAGATTCGCTATCGAGGTGACCAAGGCGGTCGTCGAGGCCATAGGCGCCGACAAGACAGGCATCCGATTGAGTCCCTTCGGCATTTACCAATCAATGCTCATGAAGGACCCCTATCCTCAATTCGAGTACCTGGTTCGGCAGCTTAAGGCGCTGGACCTCGCGTACCTCCACCTCGTCGAGCCTCTCACCGCCGACAACACCCAAGTAGTTACCGATTCGCCATTCGAGTTGGGCACCTTCGTCAAGATTTGGGACAACCAGAGCCCTATCGTGGTCGCTGGCGGGTTCACTGCAGAATCTGCGGCGAAGGCGGTAGAAGAGACATACAAAGGGTACGATATCATAGTTGCGTTTGGAAGATACTTCATCTCGAACCCGGACCTCGTTTTCCGGCTGAAGGCCGCCGTTGACTTGGCCAAGTATGATCGGTCGACCTTTTACGCACCGAAGTCGCCTAAAGGATACATCGACTACCCGTTTAGCTCCGAATTTCTCGCTACGGCGGCATAAGGGGCAAAGGTGCAGTGGCCGGATAGAGGACTGCTGAGTCAGAATGAGGAGAACGCAACCAAGGAAGCGTTGTGCGTTCTAGATCAAGCATGAGGACGTGCGGGGCATTCTGTGACGCGGTAACAATTGTAGTCAGGCGTCATTGTGGCGCATAAGAGCAGAGCCACAGTTGCCCGACCAGGCACTGCAGAAGTTCACCGCGAGAACCACATGGGATCGGCTTCTGGAAGGTAAAAGCCGCCAGGCTGCGGGTATGGTCTCTCAAGGGATATCCCTGTATCAGATTGTATGAGAGACGGCATGTTAGAGAAAATAGAAACATTTCACCATCAGCTCCACCAACTAACCTTTTGCCGAAGCCCCACTCCCCCCACTCAGGAAATGGCGTGCCGGGGTCCGAAAGGAAGGAAGCCCTGATGTTCCCTACTATGTTAAGCCATCACACTTGCCACTGAAACATCTGCCAGTGGCGCAATTAGATGACTATCAGCATTCCCTCAACCATGGAGTTGCAGAGCTTGCTCAGAAGGCAGCTTGCTGATGGCTTGGCTGTGAGCAAATTAACTCAACATCGGCTATATTGAGCACGTAAATACTACCTTCTATCTAAACTCCACTTAATATTACCGCTAAGACCGGTTCGTCGCACAGAACCTGAAGGTTTTCGGCTCTATTCGAAGCAAGCTGCTGCGTTCCCCACAATTTCGACAACGGTGCGATCGATGCGCTCGGGCCCGACCACGTCACGACAGCGAGCCCAAGTCAAGTGATCCCAGCAAAAGGATCTATCTACATAAGAGGGGCGACGGTTGGCAGATCTTTATTAGGGAAAATCACATGGGGAGATGCAAAGACTGTACGGAAGAAACAGGTGACTACCTAGAGAATTCCAAGGTACCCGACTTCAAATAAACTCGTGGTACGTATCTCATGACGGAGGAAGCTGTGATACAGTTCAGTCCAAACATAGACGATCATCTCCGCTCATGAGACTCTTACATCATCTTGTTGGTGTAACTAGCTAATGAACGAACTGCCATTGGATCATGATACTCGTAAAGGGTTTTTGTGTAGGTATCTATTACAGACACGACGTAGTGTCACCATCCCAAAAAGCACTCATTCTTCTGGGCTTTTGTGTAATACTGACTCGGCATACATGCCATCGTTAGTATACAAGATTACAGAGCGCTTAATGGTTAAGGTTGATATCGGGGGAGCCTGTTTACGAGTCCGTACGCCGCCTTGGCCCGTACGAGCTGAACCGCCTTACTAGACAGAGCTGGGCTTGGCTTGGCAGGGGTGCTAAGTTATGTTTCCAAGGGGGCTTAACTAGACTAGACCCCCCTGTCATCCGTCAAGCCGTACTAGTAGACCACGCTACTCGGCAGGTACCGGTAGCGATGCTAGTACCGTAACATGTGATCTAGCGCTAGCGTGGTATTACTTGCTTTAACGGAAAACTCTGTGGAACACCGATCGCCGACATAAACCTGGCCGCCGGATCACGGCTTTTCTACGGCCCCAGTTCGCCTCTCAGCAACAAAGGATCAGTTTGGGGTGGAATCGACAACACCAGGAAGGCGAAGGAAATTTAGAGGGGGAATCGCGACTTACTCCAGTTCTTTGACAAGATAACCAGGAGACCGGATATTTGCGCACCTGTGGCTTGTCACAATGGATGAATATGATTTCGTGATCATCGGCGCCGGGCTTAGCGGTGTAGACGCGGCGTATCGTCTGAAGACGATGTTGCCGGAATGCTCCTATACGGTCCTGGGAGCACGGGATCAAATAGGAGGAACGTGTAGCTTCTTTAACTTCCCCGGTATTCGGTCCCACTCTCAATTGACCCTCTTCGGATTTCCCTGGCGGCCGTGGCTGGAAGAGAAGGACATGGCCGATGCGGCTTTGATTCGACGATACATTCAGGATGCGGCACGTGACGAAGGTATCGACAAAAAGATTCAATTCAGCCACAGGGTTACTGAGGCTCATGTGGCTGTCGGAAGAACAGCAATGGACGTTGGTAGTGAATACAGGGATGAATGCAGGGGGCACCACGAAGCAGTATCGAGCGCGCTGGGCCATTAGCTGCTGTGGCTGTTACGACTATGAAAATCCCCTGAAGACCGAAATACCGGGAATTGGTAACTTCAAAGGGACAATAGCGCACCCGCAGTTCTGGCCGTCCGATTTGAACTGGTCCGGCAAAAGGGTGGTAATTATCGGATCTGGAGCAACGGCTGTTACTCTACTACCGAACATTGTGAAGACCGCTGGTCATGTCACCATGCTACAGCGTAGCCCATCATATGTGCTCACTCTTCCCTCCGTCTCCCCTGAGGTGTGTGGATCAAAAAGTACCTTCCAGCATGGCTCGCACGCCCCCTTAATTGGTGGCGCTGCTTCTTGACCGAGACTCTCTTCGTGTGGTTCAACCTCGCCTTCCCAAATCTGGCGAGGAGACTCCACATGTCTCTGATGAAGAAGCAGCTGCCTGCAGATGTCCCTGTCGATGTTCACTTCAACCCACGGTATAACCCTTTTGAGCAGCGGTATCTTGGACGAAGTCTAAACTTAATAGGAGCCGGGGAAGACTGGGGATATGCGCAAACAGAATGAAGACGAGGTAGCCTTTTCCACGTTGTGCTCAGACTAGATGATCCTTTAATCAGAACCTGCGAAGTACCGCCCGGTGCTGGTAGGCAGCCTGCAGCCGGAGGGGTCCTTCGGCCGCTACGTGATCCTGCAATCCACCATTCAAGGTTTACTGCAGTAGCGCATGCACCCCAGAGCAACGATCAATCACCATACTCGCAGAGGCGACATTGTCGATATACAAGCTGCAGTTCTCGATGTCCTTCCTCGCGTCCGAAACTGAGCTCGCTATGTTTGGCCACATCCGGCGGCATCCATGACTGAACTACTGGGTAACGTAAATGCAATCCATTACCGCATTGGAAGCAGATGCTACACGTTCGAAGGACACCTATTAGCCCAGTGCAAGACCGCATGGGATACGTAAATTAGGCAATGCGTTCTCATATTGGGAAGGTTTGCGAAGTCGATCTGTTTGGAAAAGTACAGATGAATGCAGATCGAACTTTACATGAAAATAGATGTCTTCATCGTAGCAGATAACGCCAAGAAAAACCCAACGCCGGATCCCAACTCCATCAGAGCGTAACGGTTTAGCGACTGACTAGGTGTTGCAACGTACTATACCTTCTATACTGTACTTCGCCAATTTGCGGAAGTAGAAAAGTTAATCCGAGTGATACATATGCGTAGTAATCAAGGAAAAACCCAACGCCTCACATGCTGCCCGGCCCCAGACTGTTCAGCACGACGGTGCCGTAGTCGCCGGGGCCATCAAAGAAGAAATTCTGGTCGAGGCCAAGACCATCGAAGAGGTCGTTTGCCCAGCTCTGACTGGGCTGCCACCCTCCCTGGTGCGGCAGCATCGCCGGCAGGCCATGAGCCTGCGGAGCGTGGGTATGGCAAACCGCCTCCAAGCCCTCGATGGGATAGCTCTTCTCCACGCTCGGCTCGCTGATGTCCGACTCCTCCTCCTCCTCGGCCGTACTCGCGTCGTCGCTGTAGTGGTGGTCGTACCTGCTGCGGTTCAGCAGCGCCTCGCCGCCCATGGAGGCAACGATGTCGGCCCAGCGCTCGAGCTTGAGGCGCGTGAGGCTAATCTTCTTGGCGGCGAGCTCCCAAAAGTTGTTCTCCCAGGCGCCACCCTGCCGCTGGCCGACCTCACGGCGCGCGCCCTCGAAGCGCGTCACCATTGCCTGCAGGATGCCCAGGATGTCGATCTGTAGCTCGGGCTGCGCCAGGAAGTGAGCCTTGATGGCGCTGACCGCCGCGGGGATCGTCGGATCCGGGTGCCGGTACATGGGGGTCTGGGTGGGGCTCGGAGCGGGACTCGGTACCGCGCTGGTGACGGCGCTCGACGGATCTAAGGCGCTCTGGACCGCCGAACTCGATGTCGTCATGCCGGAAGCTTGACCGTATCCGATATCAGGGCTGGAGAGCTTAGCCCAGCGAGAGAGCATGGTCACGGCGTTGATGAGCTGAGCACATGCGGACATGGGCATCACGAAGTAATCCGCCGCGTCTATCGACAGCCAAAACTGGAACCATGTTTTGAGTGCCGTATTAGAGCGATAGAAGATGTCAAGCTGCGGAGCATAGTTCGGGCCGAGGGTCAGAGTCTGAAACGAATTGGAGATCTTTTCCAGAAGAGACGCATCGATGATGGGCGGCTCCCATAAGCGCAACGTTGCGCTGTTGACATGGCATATGATGAGCTCTACGATTCCCAGTTAGAGTGCCTAGCGAAACAGGGGTTGTGTGTCTACCTACTGTTTGTCCTGAGATGCCGCGGCAGTGCGTTCTTATATCTGTCCAACTCCCCCTGAAAAGCGTTAAGATACACGTTCATGGGGGCTCGTGCAACTCCGGGCAAGTCATCTTCCACGTGGTCCTTGGCATGCAAGCGGGATATACGCTCTGTCAGGTGCTGGATGCGGACGAGGTTGACAAGGAACAAGTCCGACTCATACTCCCGATTGACTTCTAGTTCTCTGAGACATTGGCTAAGGTATGGCGGGTACCTGATGGGATCGAGTCTCTGAAAAGCGAGAGACACACTATGACCGGGTAAGTCGGGGATGTTTCGAGAGGATCACGGCTAATAGGGACTGTGCGTGTTCTTTTAACGGGAAGACGGCAATCTTACATGGAATTCATATACCACACCCCACATAAGGCTCGTCTCTCATCGTTAGTCCTCGCCCTTGGCGCTTCTGGGTTGAGAACTAATAGCCTTGTCCTCTCCTGTAATTCAGGGGCTCGGTTGATTCCGAGATCGGCCGCCAGGCTATTGGCCAGCGCCGTGAGATTGCCCATCTGCGCATGCATCATGCAATGGTAGTGGTAGTAGCCAAGCACCAGGAGAACTGCCTGCAAGATTTCAAGCGACCGTTCCGAACGCAACATCATCTGTTCAGAAATGTGCCTCGTGATGAGGTAGTTCTGCGCCCTCATCGACCTCAAGTTGCGGTATGACGCAACCATCTTGATCGTGGTGAACAGGAAGGGCTTGGTTGATGCGAGCTCAGCTGCCGTTATCCCCGGACGCAAGGTCACGAACGGATACTCGGGCATCAACTTGTTAACGAAGGTCGACAATAGGACCTCATCAGACTCGAGAGGGATCGGCAACTCGCCGACATGGGCTCGGCATATGCACGATGGCGGAGCATACTCGTTGTACGTCCGGGGTATGACACGTATTGCTTCGGGCGGTACATCCGACGACGCATTGACTCCGGGGCTGCATACTGATGGCCGTTTATGCCGTGTTGACGCGGCAGAATCGGTATCTGTGGGGACGCATAATGCGTCCGTCCTTATATCAGGAGATGACCGCACCGAAGCAGGCACATCTCCCGAGTTCGTCGCCTTCAACAAGTCGACAAGGCTATTCAGCCTCTCCTCGAGTTGTGCCGTCTTCCTGGGAGGAATGTCAGCTCGGACTGAAAATGCCACGGGACGATCGGCGATTCTGGAAAGTCCAACTCCTTTGCATCGGCTCCGGAGAGTTCATTGAGAGCATCACCTCCTCCAACTTTGCCACAGCCGGCAAGCCAACCGTCCTAGACTTTCGACCCTTAAAATAGCAAGTGAGGCTTGAGTTGAGGTAAGTCTTACGAAGGTTTACTTTGTCTCTTCTTCCTTGGCTTGTGGACTTGGTTAACACAATCCTTTTCCAGGCGCTCGCATCTAGAGAAATGGGGGATCTGTCAGTAAACTTTTTTCGTCTGCATAAAAGGTATGCTGCTGGTTGTCATGTACCGGTTTCCGATAGTCAGTGTAACCGAACCCCGTATCGAAACGGATACTACTACCTATAAGGCGGGCGGGTATGGCTATTCGGCAGTGGGTGCTGCCACAATTGACAAGGGACTTGACTAGGAGAAATCACTAGGGCGATCGCTATAGCGATGACCATAGCGACCTACCTAGGTAGTATAAGATGCCCTTACCTATCACATTTAGAGCCCGGTGTGTGGTTTGACCGCAAACATTTCGCCTTTGCGAGTGCGCAGGGAGAGCACGCGGCGCCCCATTTCGCTATGCTGACACTCTTGGGCCTATCCATTGCCGCATGCCGAGTGGGAGGTAAAATTCCTATTCTTTTTGGACTTTGCTGCGAGCAATCGATCTCTCCGTCGCCGGCGGACTTTCAGGATCTGGACCGCAAAGCCGTTAAGAACTAACTAGACCCAGGAGGGGACACGGGAAGTATTGATACCAGGCGAATTCGACCGGTTGAACGGACTTTTGTCATTTTGTCCGTGTCCGTACGACGACGCGTACCAGGAGCGATGCTTAGTAATTTCTCTTTGCGATCTTCCTAAGCCGCTGCCAAGAGCCCTCCCTGTTATCGTGCGGTAACACACTAGCCACAGTATCCTGTGACCCGTTCAGATAGACGAGCTGAGGAGGGGACAGCCCTACATAACCAAACGTCGGTCATCGATGAGCCGAGAGAAGCGGACTTTATGCTAATTACCGGCTGATCAGGACTAGCAGGGATGTTTTCGGATGACAAGGACGAAGCTAGAGCTAGTCAGGTCTCGCTACAGTAGGATCTAGTTTAGTCTACTGTAAGCTGACCCCGGCCGGTGGACCTTCAAATGTGACCCTTCTTCCTGTTGCCATCACGTTGAGGTCGGACGTTAGAAGCCCGTGTGGCTTGCTGCTCCTTTTCATGCCCGCCAAATGATAAGCATGTTGGGCAATGGAGTATATACGGAGCAGGAAGCGAGATTCCTTTAAAGTATCTACGGTAGCCAATATGCAGGCCTAAATTTGATACCCTTCTCCTATCTGGGCTAAGAAGACACAGCATTGACGCAATAACCCGTCAACCTCCAACCATCAAACCGGGTCTGTGAATCGTGAGAACTGTAGATCGCAGGGCTTGCGACACGACCTCGAGCATGGCGGCCCACAAGATGGACGAAAAGAAGGTCCAAGAGCGTGAAATGACCATACAGGAAGACCCAGGCTTCACGACAGATTCGACGGTCCATCCTACCGACAGCGACACTGAAAAAGGCCACGCTGAGAAAGTCAGCCAAGATGCAACCGAATCTGAAAGACTAAACCAGCTGGAAGTCGAAGGCTTTCAATTATATTTCCTAATAGGTGCCATCTTATTAGCGGCGTTTGCGATGGCGATGAACGGAACAATCCTAGGTACTGCCCTACCCGCGATAACATCCGAGTTCAACACGGTAGACGATGTTGGTTGGTACGCTGCAGCGTACCTTATAGCAAAGTCAGTGAAACATTCTCCACGAATGGTCTGCACATCACACCCTGGATTAACACTAGTTGTACAGCTGTGCCATGTCCCCGTTCGTCGGCAAACTGTTCAAGCTCTTCCGTATGAAGCTGCTTTTCATCATCATGATGTCTATCTTCCTCGTTGGCTCCCTGATCGGCGCTCAGGCAGACAGCTCCAAAATCCTTATCATATCGCGTATGGTCGCTGGTATCGGCGGCTCGGGTATTATGAATGGTGGGCAGACGATCATTGCGGCGGTGGTGCCGATTTCAAAGCGATCGGCTTTTAACGGTATCGTCCTCGGCACCTTCGCCCTCGGCCAGGCCGTCGGGCCCCTGATCGGCGGCGCGTTGACCGCGCAGGCCTCGTGGAGATGGTGCTTCTACTTGTAAGCATAAGGTACTCATGAGGGGCAGGACTGACATCTTGGCTAATCATCCCTATTAGCAATTTCCCCCTGGGCGGCCTCGTCATATTCGCCTTCATTTTCCTCATTAAGCTGCCGATCGACTCTTTGTGCAGAGAGAAATTGACCTTCGCCCAGAAGATAGGGCGTATAGACCTTATCGGCTTCTTCATCTTCTGCGTGTCCGTAACTCTGTTCCTCTTAGGTCTCCAATGGGGTGGCTCGAAATATGAGTGGGATAATTCCCGTGTCGTCGGTAGCATGGTCGCCGGCCTGGTCGGATTCGGTGTGTTCGGGACGTGGCTCTGGTGGAGAGGAGAAAAGGCTCTGATCCCTCCCCGCCTCCTCAACGACCGCATCAACGTCATGATCACTATTACCTCCTTCGTGCAGAGCGGCGCGACTGTCACTTCGCTCTACTGGCTCCCTATCTGGTTCCAGTCCATCCAGCGGGCATCCCCCTTCGAGTCGGGTGTTCTGATCCTTCCCATGATCATCTCGCAGCTTATATTTTCCATCCTCTGCGGTGTGCTCGTCCAGAAGACGGGCTACTATCTCCCGGAGGTCATTGGCGGAAACATCTTGGTCGCTATCGGTGCTGGTCTGACCTCGACTTTTACACGCGACACGACCATCGGCGAGCAAATCGGCTTCCAAGTTCTCCTGGGTGCTGGTCGGGGTCTCGTCCTGCAGTTACTGGTCACCGCCATGCAGGCCAATGTCCCCAGAGACGACGCCTCGGTGGCGTCCGCCTATTGCATGTTCTCGCAGTTCCTCGGATCGGCGATATTCTCCAGCCTGGCGAAGACAATATTCACGAGTTCGCTGCCGGGAACCGTCGCCAAGTATGCCTCGTTCCTCAAGGATGCTAGTGTCCTCGTCAACATGGGGGCAACTCAACTGCCCGACTATTTCCGGGGTGCTCAGCTCGACGCCGTTCTGGACGCATATAATGCGGGGATCGTCAACGTCTACGTAAGTATCCCGCGCATCCTATACGGAAATTGCCCCTAACTGGTGTCTAGTATCTTCAACTCGCCGCGGCGTTAGGTGCCTTCTGCACGGGCTGGGGTATGGGATGGAAGAACTTGAAAACCCTGAGGCAGGAGCGTCTAACCGACGATAATACGCCCACCGAATCTCTTGACGGTAGCAGCGATGTCACCGACGACAACAGGAGCATCGCTACCAGCACTAATAACAACAGCACCACCGATGATAGCATCCATAACGAAGAAGGCATCACCAGTGCCGACCCCACCAGCAAAAACAACCCACAAGTGTAGGGCGAAGGACGATCTTCGTGATGCATGTATATATTACCTGTACAAATTACCTGTACTGATTATTATGATGGACGTTTTGCGGGGGCGTTTGGTGTTGGGCCGAGGTAGCGTTGCATTTTACATACTCGAAATACTAGATTTACGTTAGACGATATCCCGCAAGGGGTGACATGTCATTAGTTCTTCAGCCGCATCGCATCACGGCATGGAGCATGAGTTTACACGGTGATGTGCCACGAGCCGCCCGGGTTTAGTTCCGCATGAGAGCGCCAGGGGCTTATTGGTTCTTTTTTTCAGGTTTGACGTACATCATTCTATCGGTTATGCTCCCGAACCACAACATGAGACGGTCGTGTACCGGATTTGTGCGACCATACCAAGGCGACCTGCCCGTGATTCTTGGCAGCCTCTTCTCCGCCGTGACGAAATCGACAACAACAGATCTACCGGCAACCTTGCCAAAAACCTTATATTCGATGACGATGTAATTGGATGCTTTCGTATGTTACCCAGCACGACGCTTACGGGCGGTGGAATTATTTAATATATGTCAGCAGTCACAGTGATCAAATGCAGGAAGCTGGCGCAATCTCTGTGCGATGGTTCTCTATCTGCTAGAATGGACAAATCCTGTCCGTAGGCAATCGCCCTTGAGTACATGATTAGGCGGTTAAAGGGTGAGCGGTGGACAAGGCATGTCGCAGGGTTTGCAGCCTTACACCGACAAAGCCTTCCAGCCTGCAACACCTGAAAGCACTAAATGCCGATACGCCCTTTTACGTTAAGTAGTCTCGGTTCGAAAAGCTTCAAAAATAAATCTAAAACAATTAATTTATATAAGGTTCGAGGATTGTTTCTGTTGAAACCTTCCCGTTACGGATGGTTGGTGTCTCATACTCGGAGCGCATGTTGTATTGTTTCGGCTCGTGTCTTTGATTGATGATAACTTGAGAAGCCGTGGGAACGATCGAGGTTGGACTTTATAGTCGTGAAACTGGCGAGGGCTTGCAAAGCTTTTCATACGCTTTTAAGGTTTATCTTTAAGGTTTACCGTGCAAAGCTATTCTCTGCCTTCAAGGACCCTGCTGAACCGTGGCCAGCGGGCATAAGGTTTACCGGGGCCGAAGCTTGTCGGTGTCATGGGCCAAGGTGGAAGCTTCTAGATACAGGGGCTATACAGGGGTATTAGGTATGTATATAGGACCCTTTTCCTCCCACATATTGGAAAAGGGTTAGGCGTTACTGGTCTAATATACTGCTACCCACCTGCGAAACTGCTGTTTCCCGCCTTTCACGTTGTTGCCCCAAATAACCTGACATAATAACGCCTTTACCTAACGCACAGCCCGTTAGGTGGAAGCCAGTTTTTTTTTTCCCCTTATCGTTTTTATCCCATGGTTCGTACTAGGATAATAATTACCCCGACGTATTTATAACCGTCGTCGGATATACTATCCGAATCGTTTCCCGAAATTATCGCGAATTTAACGGAAAAACAGTTAAATCGCTAAATTTAAAAAAACGAAAAAATAACGACAGCTTTAATAGAACGTTAATATTTAGCGGCTTTTAAAAAGGAAGAAATATTTTTTTAAGTTAAATAAGATTAATTAATAAATAAGAACCGCTTTTCTAAACAGGCGCGAAGCTTTAATAATAAATTAAAGTTCTGGATATTTTTATTAATTTTAATATACCGAAATTTTTCTTTAACGAAATTAATTACTTTTTTTAACAACTTAAAAATTCGTTTTTTTTTGGTTTTAACCGAGACGTCGACGGCGTTATATACGTTAGCGTTTACTTTATTAATTCCATCAATAACTGTTTAGTTAAATATTTTATTGCAAAAAGAAACAACGACTTAATAATAATATCGTTGTTAGAGTTTAATGCGTTGATATGCCACCAGCTGGGTGGCCCGTGCTTAGGCTTACCCTAACGCGTCTGTAAAAATCCGTGTATCCTATATTATTTATGTAATCAAAACGGATAAATCAATTCCGATTAGGACAGAACGTTTTCGCATATCTTTATATAGTAGTATTTTCTAGTTTTTTTAAAGGAAAAACATATTTAAACTTTTATTATTATTGCAGTATACGCCATAAAACTGTTTATTAAACGCGTTACGAAGTTAATTAAAGTTAATTAACCGGCTTAAAGTTATAATTAGCTGGTAATAATTACGAAAACGAATTAGTTCGGTTAGTATATATTATAATAAAATCTTAAAAAGATCAATTAATGCTTTTACCCGATTAATAGAAAGATACTATTTTTGATTAACGCTAGGATTTTTTTACTAAGTTGAAAAAGTTAGTTTTGGAACAAGAACGCCTTCGAGTTAAATCAGAATGCCTGCGCCGTTAGGTAGAAATGCTTGCGATAAAAACGGCTGCCGAAAAAAAGCAGAAAGAGCTGGCCGAATAAGACCAGCGGGTTATGGAGAAAGAATTACTGAAAGCTAACGTTATAAGCGACTTAAGGAACTTTTAACAAGCGAGCTTAACTTTTTAGTCTCTAGCAGCAAATCGTTACCAAAAACGGAACCTTTATTACCTTTTCCGTAAGAACCGTTATTAGCTTCTCTGTAAGGACTTTTAACAGTTCCTTAAAGCCGTCCGAAAACACTTAGACTGTTAATACATGGCAGCTTCCAGATAGTTATTAGGAGCCCTTAATAATAACACATGTCCTTACCTTCTGGGCTAATAATTCCTTTTTTTTCCGAAAAGAAAAAAAAGTTATCTTTTAAGGCCTTTATCTAGTAGAATTTCGCAATTATTAATTTGAACGACAGAATTTCGCGAATAAGAATAATTTCGTTAGGTGTTTTATTATATCGTTCGTTTTTATTACCTTTAGGTAATAACGGTAGTTATAACGGCGGTAAAAGCGGTGAAGGCGGAAAAGGAAGCAGTAATAATTCCTTTTTATTTTCCAGCTTTTCTTTATCGTTTAATAATTCGGATTCGGATTTAAATTCGGAAAGCGACTCGAGTAATTCGGATAGCGACTTGAATGATAGTAACCGAAAGAAACGTCGTAAACAATATGACGTAAAGAAAGATAAAAAGAAACGTAAGAAAAAGAAGTTAAAAAAGTCCAAGAAGAAGGATTTGATTTTCCGTTAGAAGCGTTTCGATTTCGCTTTTAATAAGGAAAATCACTTAAAAGGCTTCGAAAATTGGGAACTTTGGAAAAACGCTTTAAATTGCGCATTCGAAATGGTAGGTTATAAAAAGAAATAAAGTTCTTTGTTTTTAATAAATTACGTTTAACGAAGGTAATTATTAAGATTACCTGCCGGGCTTTTTTGGAATTAATTACCGGTATTAAAAAAAGCACGAAAATGTTAAAAACCTTTCGTAAAACCTATATAGTAATTAAGAAAATACGTTAACGTTTTTTTTTAAAAGAATTAAGTTAATTGCGTTATGACGGAAAAAACCCGGTTTTATTTATATCGAAATTCCAGGAAATTAATTCGAAAAGTTAAAAAATACAGTATAAAGTTAAGTAAGAATTAATAAGTTATTATGTTTTTGATTGTTATAAAAAAAAGCGAATAATTGGTATCGAATAATAAATTTCGTATTTCGAACAACCGATTATATAATTTACCGTTTAATAGATAATTTTAATAACGAATTTTATTACCGCGTTAAGAAGGCTAAAGATAAAGACGGTAACGATAAGTCGAAGAACTAAAGGCATAACGCGAAAGGCCGAAATAACGGTAATAATAAAGGAAGAAATAATAACAATAACGGTAATAAGCCGTTATGGAACGTTAAGAGCAAGCCCTTTTGTTAGAATTGTGGAAAGTACGGTTACCTGTTAAAGAACTGCCGCAAACCTAGGAAAAATGGCCAAGATAATCGGAATCAGAATGGCTAACGTAATAACGGACGAAACAGCAACGGCAACAGGTTTAGCGCCTTGCCTCCACTTCCTGAATTTACCCACTTCCTGAATTGGGCTTCCTTCCTCTAACGCCCAACCCCTTTTATCAACAATTCATGATATCTCAACCCACATAACGTTTCTGAAGCTCTAATTTGAAATGGGGCCTAATGACGAGTATCACATTAAGGAAACCTTGGCAGAAGTTGCTGCAGGCTTTTAGCAAAAAGCAACGGCTAGTAAATAAGGTATAGCCGAAAGCACCTTGTCTACTAGGAAAAGAAATGCCAAACCGTATTTCGAAGCGTATCAATATTAACAAATCCTTAACCTTTTGTAAAAAAAAAAGTTTGTTAATTAAATATTGGACGAGGAAAATAATAAAAGGATACCGTTCGATTTCGAAATACGTTAAATAGCAAAGTTAATTAATTAAGCGAATAAAGGCAGTTATTTTTTTAGGAAATACTGGGTTAAACGCTTTATTAACCGTTACTTACGGCTATACAATAAGTTGCAAGACTTTTTCGAAGCTTTTCGCGCGTTCCTCGAGCTTTCCAATAAAATCCGAAACTTCTAACGGCGCTTTAAAACATATGTACGCGAGCTGAATATTAAGAAGGAAAATATCGTAAACATGGACGAAATGGGCGTACGAAAAGGCGAAACGAAAAAAGGGAAGGTAATTAAGAACGCTTTCATAAAGCGTAAGCCTCGAAAGGTCTCCGAAACAACAGCTTAAATAACGATAATCGAGGTTATTACGGCTTTCGGGAAACGCTTTACGCTGGCAGTAATCTTTACGGGTTTCAGCTTTTAAGGATAATAATTTCCCGATTTCTTTCCCGAATAGAAATACGCCTTTAGCGAAAATAGCTAAAATAACGCTACAATCGTTTTCAAATAACTTCGTAAGGTATATCTTTCCGAAACGAAACCTTTAAATCTTAGTAACTGGAAACTTCTTATTTTGGATTAATACGTTACCTATATTATTACTTAATTTATAACTAAATGCAAAAGAAATCGGGTACGCTGCCTGTATATACCTTCATATAGCTTCTATATTATGCAACCGCTTGATATCGGCGTATTTGCTGCGTTAAAAAAATACTATCATCAAGAAACCATAAACTTTAGCTTTTTTGCAGCGTTAACTCCTATTAATAAGTAACGTTTCCTAGAAGCTTATCGCGAAAATTCAACGAAGGCCTTTAACGACCGAAATATTTACTCGGATTTTAAAGTAACGGGAATTGTACCGTTTGATCCGGATAAACCGTTCCAAAACCCGAAAATAGTCGGGAAACTTTCGCGTTAACAAACCTCGAAATTAATAACAGCTTATTAACTCCCTAACAAATGTTTTACAGTGTGGTATACCCCCCAAAAAAGCAAGGACGTCTAGGATTAGCTTCTAACTATTTATTCGTAAAAGGTCGCTATTTTTCGTTATGTTCGTACTTTATTTAAAAAAATCCAAAAGGCTTTAAATCTTAAGTCCGCCGAAACCGGCTTATTACGTTACGATAAAAGGTATTTACAGAAGCAGCTAAAAGCTATAAAGCCTTACGGACGTGCTATAATAACTAAGAACCCTAATGATATATTCCCTAAGATAAAACAGATTATAAAAACTAAAGAAACTACTAAAGCTTCCATAAAGAAATATAAGCGAATTCACGCTAAGGACTTCGTCGAAAGGGCTATGGAAATTAATCGCACGTTAATAAAGGATATGCAATTCGAATGGCAATTGGAATGAATCAATAATATACTGTTTTCGTTAAGATACTGAATTTAGTTGTTATTGATAGCCTCGTATTTAGTGTTATGGAGCGATTCAGGAAGTGGGTCCACCCCTCTAATAATAATAACAATAATGGTAATGGTAATAGTAATAACGCAAATAGCCAGTAACAGCGTTAGTTAAAAGCGCATTTTATTCCAGATAGCTTTAAAAACCTGTATAACCTTTTTGCGAAAAGATACCAGGCAGGTTATGCCGTAGTAATTAATTAGTTAGATATGGCAAAGATTATGCAGTTGTTCGATAGGGTAATAAAGGAGCAGCAGAACGTATCGTTATAGGGCATGTAAGCCCCAGAGGGCGCCGCTTTAGAGGGCGCCGCTCCAGAGGGCGTTGCTTCCGGAGGTTCTACCTCCGGCGCTTTTAACCCTTATAGTACCTTTTTCTAGCACCCTAAATTCCCTGAAGAGATTGGAAGCACTGGTACGTTAAAGAAGTTTCTTGTTTGCGTTTCGAGTAATACGACTGTCGACGAACTCGAGCTACGTCTGAAGGCAGACGAGCCCCGAGCCCTGATACTTCAGTTACATAACGTATAGAAGGAGAACCGTAACGAGATATTATAGGATTTGGGAATTAACGTATTTATTACTAACAATTCCAGGGATTATTTCCCTAAGCAGTTATTGGATATACGAGATAGAAAGTTTATGATTATTATTAAAGGAGGACTTATATAAGTTAAGATAATCGGTATAATTAGCTGGGACCTTAAGAAACTTAAAAGTAAATATAACTTTATAACTTTGCGGTATACGTTATATATGCTTACGTTTCCGTTGCGTATATTTTCTGACAAAGTTTTTTATAAATACGGAGGATATTTTAATAAGAATTGTTTGATTAATAGTAATAAAACGAAACTAACCATAATTAACGTTCCAAAACGAGGATTTTTATTATGGACGTACGGGTATAAAAAGCTTTCCGTTAAAGGCCTTAATATTAATTAATAGGATAACGCGTTAGGGATAACATACGGTGAAATCAACGATATATTAAAGATTTTAAAAGCTTTTACGGTAAAAAAAAAGGTTTTGATAATAAAAGCCGTTATATAACGGTTAGTTTTTTAATATCGTTGGTTATATTACCTTAACAACTAAAGGTTAAAATGGATTATATGAATAATAATAAAAATAAATTTAAAGCACATAAACGTTAAGTTAATTATTTATAAGGCGTATAATAAGGCGAAAATTATTAAAATATATTCGAAAAACCTTTAAAAACGGAAAACGTACATTAAAAGATTATTTTGGTATAACGTAAAATAAATTAAGCCTATTATTAATAATAATAACGCATATTATAGTTTTATTATCGACAATGTTAACCGTTATTGCGTTTTTAAAATATATAAAACGAAAAACGAAATGTAACAGTATTTATACTTTTATATTACGAACGTTAAAATTAAGTTAACCCTGGAAAATAAAACCGTTAAAACGTTCCGTATTAACGGAAATAAAGAATTCGGAATAAACTTATTTAAGGCATTTTACGATATCGAAAAAGTTAATTTAATTAATTCCAGTTTTTATAATTAATATTAAAACGGTATTTCAGAAAAAAAATATTCGTTTCGTTTAAGATAACGTTTGTGTTATAATTATCCAGATACGTATTTTAACTTGTTTTTAAAATTACGTTATAAAAGTAATAATTTATATATTTAACTATATAAAGCAATTTATTATCGAAAATATTACGTTTTAAGAATGTTATAACCAAGTGTTAATTTTTAAAGATTAAAACGAAAACGGAAAAACGAATAAAATAACGAAAAAAACGGATAATTTTTATTTACGAATTATCGATAACCGTTATATCGTTTTAATTAACGAAAATTACCATATTAAAGTTAAAAAGCTAGAAGCACGAAATGTTAAAGGGTTTTTTCTAAGTTATTAAGGTACTTATAACTATAAGATCTGGCTATTAAAGAGCGGTCGTTTCCTAATTATACTGTATATACGAGTTTACGAAAAAACAGGTGCGCTGGGAAAGAAAAACGAACTACCCGACCCGAAAGAAATTATGAGGTTTTTACTTCTATACGTATAGCGCAAATTCCGCTACCGACCTAGGAAAAAAGGCGTTAACGTCCATAATCGAGATAATAACGTTATTTCGGACGATTAGACGGATAACGAGACGAAGACCGTAAAACGGAAGCGAGGCAGACCGAAGAAAATTAAGCCAGAGTTATACGGATCCGAACTGTATATATGCGAGGCTCCCGACGAGAACCCCGAAATCATAAAGGCCTTGATCCAAAAGGGCGCTGATCCTGATCCGGGCGTCCATAACCTCAATTTCTTTGACGAATCGGAAGACGAAAACGTCTATAACCCCTACGGAGATCCAGTTGATAGCACCGTTACAATCCAACAAGTCTACGAACGAATGTACGTACAGAACGTGTTTTATATTAACGAGTACCTCTTTAACGTAGATGGAGATGGGCCCACCCTAAAGAAGGTTATAGAAAGCCCCGAATGGGATATATAGCTTAAGGCCATTAATACGAAGATTGGAGAGAATTTATAACGAGAAACCTTTGCTTTCCGACTACCGACCGAAACTACAGGCTACCTGATTAACGTTAAATAGGTCCTGAAGAAAAAGTATACGTTAACGGGCAAGCTGGAAAAATACAAGGCCCGTATTTGTACAAAAGGTTTTATTTAACGTAAGGGTATAAATTATAACGAAACAGCTGTAAGTACTATTAGGGCAGTATATTAGCGAATTCTTATAGTTTTTGCAGTAACTTACGGTTGGTATATATAGCAAATCGATTTTATCGTAGCGTATCTAGATGGGAACTTGGAGGAACGGATCTTTATAAAGCGGTTTTCTTAGTTATAAGAATACTTCGACAGTTATTTAAATATAAGATAACGTTTTAATTTCGTATTTGAAAAGATTATATAGCTAACAAACCTTTTATACGGGTTAAAGTAAACCGGTACTGCATAATAAAAACAAATCCGAATTATATTCAAAAAATACGGCTTTAAGTTGTTGTTATCCGATAATGTTATATATATTAACCCGATAACCCGCGATATTTTAGCCTTATACGTCGACGATTTCCTCCTATTCGGCCTTAATAAAATACGCTTAAAGCCCGAGTAAACGTTATTACTAGAAACGTTTTTATTAATAATTTCGGAATTACAAATTAATACTTTAAAGTACGTATCGTTCGGTTTTTCGAAATAAGTAACGTCCGTTTCGATTAAAAACAATATATTAATAAGTCGTTAATAAGTTTAAGGATTAATAATATAAAGGCGGAACCGACTTTTTTTGTTAAGAAGCATTTAAATTACGCAATTTGTTTCGAAAATATAGTTAATAAGCAGGATATTTTCGAATACGTAAGCTTCGTAAGTAAATTTAACTTTTCCAGTTGCATAACGAAACCTGATACGGCGTATACCACGTTTATTTAGGTACGATTTATAAGTAACCTTTTCTCGAAATACTAAAATTGCATTAAACGCCTTCTAAAATACTTAAAAAGTACCTTGAAGTTATTTATTCGATATCGTAAGCTGGATAACATATATCTTTATTTTGTATATAATTAGTTAGGCTTATTTATGGTAGTTAACATAAGTTTTACGGATAATTTCGATATAGCTAAATTTATTACTGGTTGCGTTTTGTTTATAATAAGAGGTTTTGTTGCGTAAGTATTAAAAAGATAACAGGTTATTACTAGATGTACTTTAAAAGCTGAATACGTAACGCTGGGAATAGTAGTTACCGAAGTAGCCGGCGTACGGATTTTTTTAAGGAAGCTTGGCCTTATGTTTAAAAACCTTATTACCGTTTTAAAAGATAATAACGACGTAAAGAAATAGGTTGAAAAAAGCGCTATGATTCGGAAAAAGCGCTATATACGCGTTAAATATTATTATATACGGCAGGAAATCTAGGAAGGCCGAATATAGGTTAAGTATATGGAAAGCGTAAAAAATCTTGCTGACGGTTTTATTAAGCTTTTAGATAAAACGTTATATGAAAAGTTTATTATTAACTTAAGCCTTGAAAGAATATAGGACGAATCAAAAGGTACTTGAAATTTGGTAAAGGCAACTAGCAAAAAGAATGGTCCCGCTGGACTCCTTTTGTACGGGAGGAGGGGCGTTTCCCTGTTAAAACCTGTTAAGCATTCGAAAGCACTTTAACCGCGGCATTCTTTTTACGATTACCTTAACGCGGGCATCCGTTTACTTATTAGCTTTAGGACTTTAACCTCCCATAAAATTATCTGTAATTTGTATTCCATAACTTACGTACCAGCTTAAGGGTAATAAGTAACCGTATATAACTTACAGCTAGTTAGCGTTTTTTAATTAACTAGATAGAAAGCATTACTTATTGGCTTTTTGCAAAAAGGGACTTAAAAAGCAGCGATCTTAATTACTTATTGGTATTACCGTTAAAAAAGGGCTATTTATTTGTAATGATAAGACCTTTACGATAGCAACTTAGCGTATATAGCTGCAATTCGTATATTAACAGCCAAATCGGACCCGGAGCATTTCGGAAAAGTGGGTCCCGCAGCCCGGCGCGCGTGTAATAATACGGTAATTTGAAAAGGCCGGCAACTTAATATAACGGCTAATACCGCATCTTTTAATACGGAAATCGAAGGTTTAATCCCGAGATATTTTAAATTATTTTTCACATTATTTTCCTTATAATTTTTCATTAAGTTTTTTGCTGTATTCACACAGGAATCAAGGTTTAATTCCCAGATATAATAAGTAGTTTTTCTTAAAGTTTTAAAGATGTATATATAACGCAAGAAGGCTTATTGGAATTTGGTGCGTTGATATGTCACCAGCTGGGTAGCCCGTGTTTAGGCTTACCTTAACGCGTTTGCAGAGGTCCGTACATCCCATATTGTTTATGTAGCCAAAACGGATAGATTAGTTCCGATTAGGACAAAACGTAATAATACATATCATCATCATACCAATTATCAACAAAACGCTTTTGCGTATTTTCATAATCGTAAATCAAATTAAAACAGAGTTATGTACCGAATTAAGCGGGAATAATAAGGTTACCCGTAATTTTAATATGTATATATAATTAAAAACTTTTAATTAATATTTAAGAAAAACGTTTGTTACGTTTTTTGATAAATTCGAAAAAGAAATTTCGATGTAATACTAGAAAAGTACCGGTTTATGTAGTTATTAATAAAACTTACCTTAAAATTACGGATAAAAGTTACCGTTAAAAACCTTTTAATTATTCGTAACGAATTAATAATAAAAATTAACGGGCGGAAGTTATATTTAATTCGCTAAAAGTAGTATTTAACGGTAATGTTAACTTAAAAGTTATTACGTAAATTACCGGAAAAAAATATATACTGCCGTATTAAAAGTTTAAAAGGTTAAAAGACTTTAATAAAGTTAATTAAAGTACGGCGAAAATCGGAAGTAAAATAACAGGTCTTTTATTGCTGCCCGTTTATTAAGTTAACGTTTAAGAAAAAGCGCCTAATAAAGTTAACTTTCAAAATCCGGTAACTGGTAGGAAAGTTTAAGAAAAAGGGTAACTGTAACGTTACTACGTATTACAACCCGACGTTTCGGACGTTGCAGTGATTTAAAGAACGGTCGCAACGCGCCATAAATGGCTGAAAACGAAAAAAACACGCCATAGATCTCGGGATGGCTCCCAAACGCCAAAAGGAACCATATGTAATTAAACGGTATAGCACCGGATGGCTCCAGGAAGCTATAAGGAATTATATACGATTATACCGAAAACGTTACGTAATATAAGTAAGAACGCGTTAGGATATATAGTTACGATTATTATCTATTTTTTAAATTTAAAAAATAAGAACTTAAAATAAAACTTAATTACGTAAAACGTATTTTGTTATTATTAAATGTAATAATATGAATTTTATTGCTTAATATTTACGATTTATTTATTAATATAAACCGTACGTTTAAAGTTTAATAATTAAAAACCTTTTTAATTATCATATGTTACAAACTTTAATTTAAAGGAATCGTTAAATTTTAAACAATATTTCAAATATTATATTAACCAATAATCAAAATAACGTTATATAATAACTTTAAAATTAAATTATAACTTAAATTTACGATTTAACAACTTATTATAGAAATTATGATACGAACATAAGTTTTACGAATTAAAACTAGTAAGCTTTAGTTATATAACAAAAAGAATATTTAAAGTTTTTTAATTTAAGTTCGAATACATTTATACTTTTCGGAAATTAACGACTTAATAAAAAGAATTCTTGCCATTGCAGCTTTTTTCGTAAAGGACGCCTTCGATTAATTTAAACCCGTAATAAAAAATTACCTAGAAAATATAAAAACCGACAAAGTTACGTTTATTATTTAACTATTTATTAATTATACTAATTTCGAAAATAAACTTGAAATAAATTTCGATAATTCCGATAAGACACGTATAATAACATAATAAATCTTATATTTATAATAAATCGGATTTAATATTTAAATATACTATAACATTTCGAAACCTTATAGATAAAGCCGGCTAGACGGTTAATAATAATAATAAGCTAATTAATATATTTTATAACGGCTTAAAAAATATTAAGAACGAAGTTATTAAATTCGAGCGATTTAAGATTTTAATAAGTATATTGCGAAAGTTATTAAAATTAACAACCAATAATATAAACGACGTCGCAAAAAAAGGATAATTTACTTTATAAACGGGATAATATAAGCTTAATTAAAAAAAACGCCGCGAAATATTTTTTATATTTTATAGAAGATAATTAAGATCTATAGAATTAAAAACAATTTAATAACGAAATTTAAATTAAGTCCAGTGTTATAATTATAGCAAAAAAGCATATTTAATACGTAATTGCAGCGTATTAAAAAGATTTTAAGAAAAAGTCGATAATAATAGTTAATACTTAAAGGAATTTTATAAGGTAACGGTTTAAGAAAATTAGTTTTTATAATTCGCTTAAAGAAGAAACCTAATTTATGTAAAGAAATTTAACAGGGAATAAAAGCAATTAAGGCGTTATTACAAATAACGATTTAGTAGTAAATTGTAAAATAAACGAGATGGAAAAATTTATTCGGTATAAATCTAATAACTTTTTAAAACTTTTTAAAACGAAAAATCTTAAGATAATAAATTTAAGATTATTAAAGATAAGTAAAAGATTTATTACTAAGAAAGTCCAGTTATTATAAATTAGTTTATTTAGTAAACTTGTAACGGCTGGGCTAGTTAACCAATTATTAAACCTAGTTGTGCGGGTTTATGTTGGTAGTGGTACTGTAGGAAATTAAGCAATAAAGGGTAAACTAGTTACGTTTGGTAATAGCAGATAATTAAGGGTAATCTGAGTAATTAAGTTGTATTATAAGCTGGTATTATTTAAAACTATAGGAAATAACGAGCGTATATATCCTTTTTTTGGTTTAAGATGTTTAAAGCGGCTTAAACCTTATTTTGGTAACCGGATTTCTTTAAGCCTTTTAAGCCCTTTTAAGCCATTCTTCTGGCTTAACTGGCTTAAGCTGCCAAGTTTCTTTAAAGCCAATAAAACTTCTTAAGTTTTTTAAGCCTATTACGTAATTAAAACTTATTATTGGAGTTTGCTTTTTTAAAACCCTAACCTTTTTTTAAAGTAACTAAGCTTGCTGGGCTATAATACGATTTCCTTTTTTTAAGATCTTTGCTTTTAAAGATTAATTTGTTTGTTAGTTATTTTGAGTAAGTAACTTCCTTTTTTTAATTTTTTTTTGCCATGAATAACAGTATTGAAAAGAAAAAATCTTACAAACGTTAAAACGTTTTTACGTTATCGAAACGTATTAACCGTTTAGGTTTTGATATGTTATCGATTATTTTTTATTTTCGTTATAAGTCTGAACGGAAAATTTATAAGGCTTACTTTAACTTTAATAAATATGCGCGTTACGTTAAATACGGTAATCTTTATAATTTTTTTAGTCCTTTCGAAGTTAAATATTAAAAATTAATAATTGAAAAAAACCGTTTGGATTTATAGGAACGTTTTGCTGAAAAAAACTGCTACGGGTATAATAAAATTTTAACGATTTTTAAAAACATTTTCAAAAATTATTTGGTCGTTTGGTTCGTTTTCGGAATTAAAAGAAAATTTTGCGTAAACGAAGTATCGAATTGTTGCGTAAGGAAATCCAGGATGCAGAGGTTATGGAAAAATTTAAACGTTTGGAAAAAGAACAATAACAGTTAAAAGTTGCGGTTGCTACAGCCGCGTCGGCTGCGGCTTCCGGCCCGGCTAATTGGTCTGGTATCGGTAATACTAACTGGTCAAATCCGGATAACGTGAACTGGGGGGTACTTATAACGGGTTCCGGCGTTGTTGGTAAAAATCCTTCAGAAAGCGCTAGGCGTTTATAAGATGTTTGGCTGGTTCCCAGGTATTTTCGGGATTTGGGTAGTTTTTCTATTTGACTAAGTATTTAGTAAGTCTATCCTTTTTGCGTACGTCTAGGATTTTTTCTGCTTTGTATATTAGTACATCTTCTTTTGCCTTATCTTCTTGTCCTATATTAATTTTAATGGTATCTGCTGTTAATTTAAGTAAAGAAATATAAAAAATTGGATAAAGCTTAACTTTCGGGAATAAATTTAATTTATAGTTGTTTTCTGAAATTTTCTTAATAACCTTATATGGGCCGATGTATTCAATATCGACCTTTTAATTTAAGCGCTTGGTTTTGATGTTTTTGGTAGCTAGATAGATTATGTTTCCTTTTAAGAAAGTTAGTTTTTTTAATTTTTTCTGGTTATAATACTTCTTTATTTAATTATATATAAATTCGAGCTTTATTTTTATTTCTGTATATAATTGTTTAAGTTGTTCTGACGTTAAAATAGTTTTAATATTAACTAGGCCGTTATCGCGTATTTCCTTATAGATTTCTGGTGTAAAACCGAAATTGGTATTTACTAGGGTTGTTTTAATATTTTTATAATGACTAATATTGTAGGCCAACTGGGTTATTAATAACTTTTTAACCTAATTGTTTTATTTGTAATTGATGTAATATCGTAAGTAGGTTTTAAAAGTTTGGTTTAATCGTTCTGTTTGTTTACCTATTTAAGGTTTAAATGCGTTGAATAATTTATAATTTAGGCCGATTTATGCCATAAAACCTTGTTAGATTTTAAAGGTAAACGTGGTATTTTTATTTAAGATAATTTTTGTTAATAATTCGTATACGTTAAAAATGCATCGAAAAAATATATACTATTTATTTTACGTCTGTATTTTTATAATAAAATAAAAAATAGGAAAACTTCGTAAATCTGTCGATAATAACGAAAATACTATCGTAATATATTCCTGTTATTAGATTTTCGATTAAGGAAAGTTTAATAATAAAATCCATAATAATCGAATTTTATAGTTGCTATGAAACTGGAAATAATTGCAGTTCTTCGTATAATTTATGCCGTAAAGCCTTTGTTTTAGTATAAACGTCATATTTTTTTTTTAACTTTTTATACTGCTGTTTTTATCTTAAAAAAATAATAAGTACGTTATAGCTATTTTAGGGTTTTGTAAATCTCTAGATATCTATAAAATAAATATTAATATATATCTTATATCAGGTTCTGTTAATATTTTTTTAATACTTAAGTCTTATTTGTTTTTTGATTATCGGATAGGCTATCGTTATACTGCTGTATTTTCTGGTGTAGATTAAAGGATATTACCTTAATTATTATAATTTATCGTAATTTCAAATACCCTTCAAAAGTAACATTAAAAATTCGGTAGTTAACCTTAATCAATTTTTTTAAAGTTAAGTCGTTTATTAAAGGCGTTTATTTTACCGTTTTTAAAGCCCTTTTAGTAAATAATAACAAAGTCGTATTCTACTAATTTTTTTACATAACGTAGTTATCGTCCAGTAAGTTTTCGGGTAATGGTAAAAAGGGTAAAGTTTTTATAATCGGTATAGACCTTAATTTAGTAAAGGTTTCTTTTAAGCATATACCTAAATTTTCGGAAAGCTTTAATAATAGCTATAAATTCTTTATTAGGAATAACGTAATTTAATTTTGTTCCTTTTAATTTGTAAAAATAAAAAGTAATCGGGTAAAGTACTTCCTGATTATTTCGGTATCCGATTATCGCATTTAATATATAATCCGAAAAATCGGTTTCTAATTCGACTGGGCGTTTTAGATCGTATATAATTAATACTGGTTCGTTAATAATTGCGTTTTTAATTTGTTAAAAAAATTATTTTTGTTATTTATTAGAATTCGTTTCTTTTTTTAGTAAAATTAAATAATAATGTCGCAATTTTCCTGAAATATTTAATAAACTTTCAATAATAATTAGTAAATCCAATAAATACCTGTACCTTTATAACGGTAATAGGTATAGGCTATTCGGTAATTGCTGCAATTTTTTTCGGGTCCATTTTAATATATCTTAAGATAATAATGTATCCCAAATATTCCATCTTTTAGGTATAGAATTAACTCTTCTCGGCATTAACTAACAAATTGGCATTTTATAAAACTTAAAAAACATAATAAACGTATCTTATATATGCTTCTTTTAATTTTAAAAAAATTAAAATATTATTTAGATAATATATAACGAAAATATCTAGGTATTTCCGAAATACGTAATTAATTATTCGCTAAAAAGTAACTAGTACGTTCGTAAGTTTTATTAATGTAACTAAATATTTATATAATCCGTATTTCGTTTTAAAAGTTATTTTTTATTCACATCCTGGCTTAATCCGTATTAAATTATAACTATCTTTAAAATTTAAAACAGTAAACTATTTAATTCCTTATAAACGATTTTTTATTTCGGTAATTAATAATAAGGGTATTTTATTTTTGATAATAATATTGTTAAAGTGTTAATAATCCATTATTAACCGAAGCTTACCGTTCTTTTTCGGCATAAAAAATATAAAATATCTAGCTAAAAATATAGATTATCGAATTCATCCCTTTTGAAATCTGTTTTCTAGATATGCGCGTAAAATATAAAGCTTTATTTCGTTTAAGTTATAAATAAGGTAAAACTTAAGTAAGGTACCTTTTTTAAGAATTATCTTATAATCCTATTTACTATATTCCGGTAATTTCGTTTAAAGCTTTTTTTTAAAACAATTGCTTATACTTGCGGTACTGTAATGGTATATTAACTATGTCTTTTTTTTCTGGCTTTTCGGGCAAGTATTTTAGAACTTTGTTTATATCGCAAAATTATGCCCGGATAATAACTATAATACGTCGGATACGTTTATTATGTCCTTTTTCTTTCTTATGTTTCGTTTCTTTAGGTAATAAAATTTCTATTATATCTTTATACCTGCCTTTATCGTTTTTTTATTAGTTAATTAAATATAGAGATTTCGTTTATTTTTCCTGCTTATCGATAGGATATAAAATAAATTTTATCTAGTTAATATTTTAATCGATTAAAAGGTTATATTAATATAACTATAGTTTTTTTAGGATTATATCGTAATTCCTTAACAGAACGATATCGAAATTAACTGTTTGGATTCGTTTTTAAATAAAAATCTCGAGGTAATTAATTTCGCGTGCGATTTTTCCGTTATTATAAACAAATGCCTAACCTTCGGCATTTTCGGCAATATAAGGGTTTTTTTTATCTTTCCATAATAATCTAAGCTAATTTATTAATTTCAGGGTAATATAATTAATACTTAAAGTTCTGTAATTTATTATTACGGTATATCAGTATATTTTAATTCGTATTTTTAAGGTGATAAAGTTATTATTAATTCCTGTCGTCGTATTTAAAATTATTTTAAGGAGTTTTCGCTATTACTCCCGGCTTACGCTATCCTAAGGCTTTTTTACAGGTAACGTCCTTCTTTTGGGAACTTTATAAATTGTCGGATTTGCTTTATAAATCATTCGCATATTTTCTGTATTTGCTTTATCTGGCCTTCTTAACGGCGCAGCTAAACTTTAAGCTGAAGAATCTTTTCTTCTTGCTGGTATAATTAACCTGAAATTTTGCAGATGTCGTCTTTTAACCCTCTAATAGCCTCCTATCCCGCCTAGGGAGTTGGCTGATTTCCGTTGGAGAACTTTGTTAACTTTTCTTGCAGTGCCTTCCGTTTCTAAGGGTTTATTTTAAATGCCAACTATGTCCGAATGTCGGTAATAGCCCTCTAGTAATGCTTATCGACAGACCTTTAAATTAATTCTTTTTAAGTTTGGTAATTGCATTATCCGAAATAATACGTAAGGTTTTTTTAAAGATATTTTTTGCCTTCCGGCTATGTTAATATTAGTGCTGTATCTTTAACCTTTTCCTATATGGTAAAGGCTCGTAATTCCCGATATTACTGTTAGTTTTCCTGGTTATATCCTGTTCGGGTATAAAAGTTAAAACCTTTTTCCTATATACGGGTAATTCGCTTATAAATCCGTTATTTCTCTTCCGCGTAAATAGGGTATTGGGACTGGTCGCAGTTGATAGAATAGAGATTTACATGTCGTATTTCCTGGACCTGTCTCTTTACTGCCGCTTATAAAAGGGCCTTAGCCGTTTTTAATCCCTGTTGCGCTTCCTTTTATTCGTCGTTCCTGCAAATATGGATTATATTAACTTATTTGTTGCCGTTTTAACCCTTTAATAATCCTTTAGGTACTAAAATCCAATGTACTTTTTTATCGGTTTTCTGCGACGTTTTATATCGTTTGGTAACATGTTCTATCTTATTACAGTTATAATATTATACCTGGCTTATATTTTATCGTTAAGTAATGCCAAGTTTCATAAGTGCTGGAATTATTTTATAAAAGGTAAAAAGTATTTCGCGTTTTTTTCTTTAATTAACCTTAAAATGTTTAATCTGTAAAATAAAATATTTTCGTTATTTTCGTTATTTTTCGAACTACCGATTGTCGATTTTTACTGTTTTCGTAATATATTTGTTAAGTGTTATAAGTTGCAAAAACTTAATAATTTCGTTTTTAACGTTTTTTTAAAACTTTTATAAAATATATCGATTAAAATATCGTCTTCGTTATTTGTTTATTTTGTTTTTGCTATAAAGTTCTTAAACTTTATAACATCCTTAGAAACTGGTTTTCTTTAGCGCAATTAAAAGATTTATTAAGTTATAATTCGCTTATTATTCGGATTTTCGAGATTACTTTTAAGTTTATTTTTAAAATTAACATAACTAAAAAAAACCTTCCGAGTAATCTCCTTTTAATCGGACTTTCCGTTTTTTAAGAAATTTCTTATAGTAGATTCGAACTAATTAAAGGTATCTTTTTTTAAATAAACGGTAATAACAAAAATCTAATTCGTAAAGTCGATAAATTTTTTAAAACGAAAATAAACCCGAACTTAGGTTAGGAAATTTTAAACGCTTTTTTTCCCGTTATAATACTAAAGTTTTTTAGGTTTTATTTTACAAGATCCTATTTATTAAGCTGTTACCACCTTATTAATAAATTACTAAACTGTAATTTCGAATTCTTTTATTTTATCTTGGAATTACTAGGCCGTAAACTCCGGAATAACTGTTGCTTATATATTAATCGATATATTAACGGTTCGAATATTGCTTAAAATTTAATTGTATTATTAAACAAATGTTAATAACGTATAACAGCTGGATTAATTAATTAATTATTAAACTTAATTGTACGGGTTTATATTAGTAGTAGTACTATAAAAAATTAAATAATAAAAAGTAAATTAATTACGTTTGGTAATAATAGATAATTAAAGATAATCTGAATAATTAAGTTATATTACAAGCTGGTGCTATCTAAAACTATGGGAAATAACGAGCGTATATATTTTTTTTCTGGTTTAAAATGCTTAAACCGGCTTAAACCTTATTTTGGTAACCGGATTTCTTTAAGCCCCTTAAGCCTCCTTAAGCTATTCTTCTGGCTTAACTAGCTTAAGCCGCTAAGCTCCCTTGGAGCTAATGAAACTCCTTGAGCCTTTTGAGCCTATCACGTAACCAAGACCCATCATCGGAATCTGCTCTTTTGAAACCCCGACCCTTTTTGAAGTAGCCAAGCTTGCTGGGCCATAACAAAACTGCATATGACTTAATTATGTGGTATATAAGGAATAGTAGCGATATATCGCCCGACGTATTTGTAAAATATATAACAAAAAGTTTGATTTTATTAAAAACTGTCAGCAGTCATAGTAATCAAATGCAGGAAGCTGGCGAGTTCTGTATGCGATGGTTCTTTAACTGTTCTAATGGACAAATCTAATCCGTGGGCAATCGCCTTAAGTACATGATTAGGCGGTTAATGGATGGGCGGTAGACAAAACATGTCGCATGCTGCATCCTGCAGCCCTACACCGACAAAGCCTTCCAGCCTGCAACACCTGAAAGCACCAAATGCCGACACGCCCTTTTGCGTTAGGTAACCAAGGCTGTGAAGTCCGAAAAGTCCAAAATCAAATCTATCTATCTGGGGCTCGAACCTTAATCTCTGTGTCCATCTTGGTGGTATACTAGCCGTTATACCAACCAATCTCAAGTCTTTTCTGACTCCGGCTCTTCTTGTATTTTCTCAAGTCCCAAGTTCTGTATAAACCTCTCGAAATCCGTTCTATCAAGTAGCTTCGTAAGCCCATCAGCTGGGTTGTCCTTGCTTTCCACGTACTGGAAGCTGATGTTTCCTGCCTGGACCTCCTGCCGCACGTAATGATATTCGACTCTGATATGGCGCTTTCTTCGCGACATCTGGGTCTCTGTCACCCACTTAAGTGCCCCTGTATTGTCTTCCAGAATGGGAATAGGGCCCTCTGGCATAAGCCCTAGCTCTAAGTCAAACACCCCCTTCACGCACCACCCCCTTCACGCCCCACCCCCAATTTGAGGCTATCCCCAAATCAGTTAATTCTTCAAAAATCAATAACTTAACAACCACTGAAGCAATCCATTTCGGATTTTAACGTAATCGCACTATTATACAATCAGGATCATCAGTATCATAATCGTTTTCCTTTTCCTCGTCGTTTTGGGCTTCGTTTTGCGGAATGACAGAAAAGGGTCCTTACGCCTTGCCCTTAAGCCCGGCCTTTACTTATTTAACGTTTTTTAACCGTACGAATTCTTGATTGGGATCAGCTTCAACCTTCTTTTGCTTTTTCGGGCGTGCCTTTTCAAGGGCTGAAGTTAATTGGCTGTTGCGATTTTCGAGAGCGGTTAATTCGCTGTTAGAAAGATCAAGTGCTTTGCCCACCTTTCGGAAAAAGAGCCGAACGGTAGGTTTTCCGAAAGCTGGGTCGACCTTAATTAGGGCTTTTTCGAGGGCCTTCATATCCTTGGAAGATTTAGGTGTGTTAAGACCCATGGAAGCGATTGGCTCGAGAAAATCGGGCTGTTGCGGGATGACAGACGACCCGGCAACCGGTGCATTTCCCCTACCGTTACTCCTTATTACATATGGGTTTTTCAAAGCCCTTTTCCGATTAACAGGCCACATCCCCGTAGCTTTGAAACCTTGTTTAATGTATCGTAAGACCTTTATGACCTTTTTTTAAGCCGTGGCGAGTACTTATAAAAAGTCCGTTTTGTTTGTTGCTTCCGAAAACCTTCCGTAGCAGCGTTCCCGGAACCAATAACGGAACCTGCGCTTTAAGACGGAAAAAACGCCCACGTTAAACGGTTGCCAGGCGTGCGACGAATGTAAAGGCAAGAAGATGATGTAGATTTTGTTAATCAAGCAGGTCCATATGAATTTTTCAGTAATATGGCTGTTATGGCCGTCGATAATGAGGAGCCTTTATTCCCGGGGGTTGGCAGGTTTCGTATAAAGAATAAATACCTTTCGCAATTACTTTAACCCAATATCGGTATTAATCCAGCTATTTAAAGACGTCGTGAAATACCAGTTTTTATACGGTTAATCCTCCGTATCGGAAAACCACTGTTGTTGCACGTTAACGCTGCTAAATATAATTAACGGAAGCAAAGCACGTCCGTCCGCGCTGATACAGGTTACAACGGATATCCAGGCACGCTTAAAGGCATCTTTTAAAAGGATAAACTTCTTAAAGGCTTTACCGAGCACGAGAAAGTTCTTTCCTATGCCCTTTATTACCCCGAACTTATCAGCGTTATATTTATTCCGGAAATATATCTTCCGTATTTCCGGAAGCGTTAACCGGTTAAATAACACGTTACAATTAGCTTCCGTAACCCCGTTCAAGCGCCGATAATCAATAACCCGACCCTTAAAAGTCCTGATTTTTTGATAGCGTTAAAAAAATCGCGTTACCCATTTTTTTCCTAGGCGTTCGCAGCTGTTAGAGTTAACGAAAAGCCGTTACGCGTACGTACGAAATCGAGCATAAGAAGGAGCGTACCCAAGCTGGCCCTGGGTTACGATCCATTTAGTTAAACGGTCTTCAAAAACCTCGGATACCTTCTGGCGATCCTTGTTATACTCCTCCCGGGTCTGTATGCCTTCAATTCTGCGGCGCAAATAAATACGTTTAACTTGGTACAGCTTAAAGGCGGCCCGAATGGACCTCCCGTCTGCAACTTCGTCAATCGCCTTAACAGCACGCAATTAAGCAGCGATACCCATATCGTTAGAATCGCCAGAATCTGAGGATTAAAATGATATGTTTCTTTTTCCAAGGAGACGTTATTTGATTGGTTTAAATAATGGTTGAAGATGGGGTCAGGGTTTAGGATGTCTCGAAGCTTCGGTGGGGCGTGAAGGGGGTGGTGCGTGAAGGGGGTGTTTGACTTGTCAGGAAATTCCTGATCCCTGCTGCCTCCGTAGCAGCTGTACCGGCTCCAACGTACTTTGCTTCTGTGGTACACCTTGTAACAACACCCTGTAATTTCGAAAGCCAAAATACAGGTAGTGATATTGACGTTAGCTCCTAAGTCCCAGAGCAATTTGTCTCTGTCGTTTTCCATGAAAGAATGAACGCGTAGGAGCACCATGGCGCTTCCCACAACAACTGCTTTAGTTGCTTCGACTGCTGTAGCTACAGTGCATTCGGCGGCTGTAGCTGTCCCTGCTCCAGGGCTCTCGTCCACTGTGGCCACCGTTCCAGGGCAGTCAACTGCTGTAGACACCTCCTGAAGCTCCTCGTCGATAGTTGCTTCAGGGCAGTCAGCCACTGTAGCCTTAGTGGTCTCGACTGCTGTAGCCACTGCTCCAGGGCACTCAACCGCTGTAGCTTCAGTGCTCTCAGCCACTGTAGCGTCAGGGCTCTCAGCCACTGTAGCTACCTCTGCTCCAGCGCACTCAATCGCTGTGGCTTCAGTGGACTCGACTGCTGTCGTTACTGCTCCAGGGCACTCAACCGCTGTAGCTTCAGGGCTCTCAGCCACTGTAGTTTCAGTGCTCTCAGTCACTGTAGCTCCTGGAACTTCCTCCTAAATTATCTTGTCGTACCACTACATAAGCTTTTAAAGCTGTTGCTCGTTAACGTAAGCGCTAAACGTTCCTCCGCTAGAACGATACAGGTCTTTCAGGCCTTCAGGGATGAACTGCTCCTCGTCCTGTCCACCACTTCCACGGGTGTTGCGGGAGCTGTTGTTTTGGTTGTTGTTGCTGTTGTTGCCTTAACGTTAGCTACCATTCTAACCTCTTTTTCCTTTCTTTCCTTTGCCGCTATTCTCCTTCTGTGGCTCAGGGCAATCCTTGGCTAGGTGCCCGTATTTCCTATAATTAAAGCAAAGTAGGTTACCGTTTTTATTCCATACGGGCTTATTATCCCGGAAGTCCTTATTGCCTCCTTTACCCTTGCCTTTCTGGGCGTTATTAAACTTCTTGTCGTTCTTCTTCTTATTACAGGAATACTTATGGAATTTGCTATTAAAATTATCGATTAATTGCTGGAAAAAATAATCCGTTTGCCGCAGTACTAATTGCATAATCTTGCACCAACTGCCAATTCGGTCCTTTACAGCGGTAAAAAACATGGTAATGTATTCCTCGTTCCGTAACTTTATGCCATAGCCCTTAACCTCCCGTAAAAGCTTTTAAAACTTAATGGTAAATTGTACTAAATCTTTACCGTCGTAAATAATCTTGCTGAATTCCTTCCAAAAGGACCTTTACCTAGCTTTTCCTGTAATAACGTAAGTCTTCCGTAAGGTTCGTAACATTTTCGTACCTTTCTTAATACCTGTAATTAACTCCAGAGGCGCCCTCTTGCAAATCTTGGTAATGGCCTTGGCTAGGCGGAGCTAATCCAATTGCTTCAGCTTCATACCTTCCTCGTAGCCAATCTCTTCCAGTATAAGGCTTAAAGTGTTGCTCCAGAACTCCCAATTAGCCCAACCTAACAGGTGATTCTCCTTGTCGAGGGTGAAATCGAATCGCTTCCAACAGAGCTTTGAGTCATCACTGAACTTCTTTTCCTTCAGGCATACACCTGCCCCGTTGGAGCTGTCTGAGCTGCCGGAGGTACTGCTGGAGGAGCTGCTGTGGTCCCTTCTGTGCTTTGGGGGAGGAAGCAGACGAGTCTGCTGAAGAGGAGGAAGAGGAACTGTCTGAATCATCAGGGTCACTGCGTGCCACACTCTTTCCCTTGGGCGGCTTCTTCTCCTCGCTCTTCTGCCTCTTCGGGGGGTCAGTCTTCTCTGTAGACCACCTTCTGGGCCTCGCTTCTCCTTCCCTAAGTGGGTTAATCTCTTCTACATCACTTTCAACTGCAATGGGGACTTCCTTGGAGCCACTAGCCTTGACTTCAGGCTGAGCGCTCTCTGACTTCTTGGGTTGTGCACTAGGTTATGCACTAGGTTGTGCATTAGGTTGTGCACTCGCACTCGGCGACTTCGGCTTTGGATCCAACTTATCCAAGAACTGTGTCACCATTTCGCTCAGTCGCTCCACTGTATCAGTAGTCCTTTGGTTCTGGAGCTTCAGTTCTTTGTTCTGTTACTTCAGCTCTTTAACCTCTTCCTGGACCTATTGATAGGTGTCTTCTCGTGCCCTAACGTCCTGCCTAATGCCACTCATCTTGGTGCCCAGGGAAGTATAAAGCTTGTTCAAATCAGCCTCGGGCAGCTGTCTCTGGATGGGGGTTCTAAATCGTTCTCCCGGCTGCTGGGGCTAGGGTGCTGGAGCTTCCTCCTTTACTCTTTCTTCTTTTCCCTTACTAAAGAACTCTTCTCCTTAAAGTACATCCTAATTATCAAAAGGCTCAGGTTGTAAAGAAGGAAATGGGAAGGGGCTTCTGTACTTCTGGCCCTCCTGGAGGACGAAGCTATTATCGGATGGGTCGCTCTGCTCAGGGAGCTTCCCGCGGTTCTTTCTTTTGTTTGCTATCGTTAACTAAACTGCTAGATTCTTTTTTAAATTATTAGCTAAACGACTCTTTCTTAAATCTCTTGCTTTCTTTATTAACAACTTAACTATCAAACTGCAAATAACCACTTCGTATAACGTACTAGGGTTACTAATTAACCAAAAAATGCTACCATATTAATAATCACAATAATCAAATACAAAAAGCTGGCGAATTTTATATGCGATAATTCTTTAACTGTTCTGATAAACAAATCTAGTCCGTAGGTAATCGCCTTAAGTATATAATTAAGCGGTCAATAAATAAGCGGTAGACAAGGCATATCGCATGCTACATCCTGCAGCCCTACACCGATAAAGCCTTCCAGCCTGCAACACCTAAAAGCACCAAATGCCGACAAAAACGAAAAAAACGAAAATATAACGGCTGGGCTAATTAACCAATTATTAAATCTAGTCGTACGGGTTTATGTTGGCAGTGGTACTGTGGGAAACCGAACAATAAAAAGGAAACTAATTACGTCTAGTAATAGCAGATACCTAAGAGTAATCTGGGTAACTAAGTTATATTATAAGCTGGTGTTATTTAAAATTATAGAAAATAATAAACGTATATATCTTACTTTTAACTTAAAGTACTTAAGCCGGCTTAAACCTTATTTTAGTAACTGGACCTTTTTAAGCCCTTTTAAGCCTTTTGAAGCCATTTTACTGGCTTAACTGGCTTAAGCTGCCAAGTTTTTTTGAAGTTAATAAAATTCCTTAAGCCTTTTAAGCTTATTACGTAACTTAACCTTTACTTGTCAAAGATAATTCCTGTTTTTCTAACCGTAATGCAGGAAGCTAAGCCTTTCGGTTATAATACGATGTTTCCCTTTCCAGAATATTTGTCTTTAAAGATTAATTTGTTTATTTGTAGTTTCTGGTTAATAACTTTCTTTTTTTTATATTTTTTTTTATAATTAACGAAATTAAAAAGAAAAGGTTTCGTAAGCGTTAAAACGCTTTCTTGCTATCGAAACGTATTGAACGTTTTGGTTTTAATATGTTATCGGTTATTTTCTGTTTTTGTTGTAAACTGGAACAGAAAACCTGTAAGGCTACTTTAATTTTGACAAATATGCACGTTATGTTAAGTACGGTAATTTTTGTACCTTTTTGGTTTTTCCGAGGCGGAGTACCAAAAGTTGATAACTAAGGAAAATCGTTTGAACTTTTAAGAATATTTTGTTGAAAAAGAATTATTACGGGTGCAACAAAGGTTTAACAAGTTTTAAAAACATTTCCAAAAGTTATTTAATCGTTTGGTTTATTTTCGGAATTAAAAGAAAATTTTACGAAAACGGGGTGTTGAATTGTTGCGTAAGGGAATTTAAGGTACCGAAGCGATGGAAAAGTTTGAGCGTTTGGAAAAAGAGCAGGAGCAGTTGGAAGTTGCGGTTGCTGCAGCTACGTCGGCCGCGGCCTTAAGTTCGTTCAACTGGCCTGCTGTTAAGGCTACTAACTGGTCCGTAATTAACTGGGACGCGTTTATTGTTGCCGGTGAAAATCTTTTAAAAGGCGTTAAGCGCTTATAAGATTTTTGGCGGGTTCCCAGGTGTTTTCGAAGTTTGGGTAGTTTCTTTACTTGACCAAGTATTTAGTAAGTCCGTTTTTTCTGCGTATGTTTAGAATTTTTTTTGTTTCGTATATTGGTGCATATTTTTTTGTTTTATCCTTTTGTTCTGTATTGACTTTGATAATATTTGCTGTTGATTTACATAAGGAAACATAAAAGATTAAATAAAGCTTGATTTTTGGGGGTAGTTTTAATTCGTAATTATTTTCTGAAAGTTTTTTGATAATCTTATATAGGCCGATATACTTAAAATCAAGTTTTTGATTTGGGCGTTTGGTTTTGATATTTTTAATAGTTAGGTAAATTATGTTTTCCTTTAAAAAGGTTAGTTTTTTAATTTTTTCTGGGTATAGTACTTTTTCATTTGATTACGTACAAATTCGAGTTTTGTTTTTATTTTTGCGTGTAATTATTTAAGTTGTTCCGATATTAAAATGGCTTTAATATTAATTAAGCCGTTATTGCGTGTTTTTTTATAAATTTCCGGTATGAAATTAAAATTGGCATTTATTAAAGTTATCTTGATATTTTTATAATAATTAATATTATAAGCTAACTAAGTTATTAGTAACTTTTTAATATAATTATTTTGTTCGTAATTAATATAATATCGTAGGTAAGTTTCGAAAGTTTAATTTAACCGTTTTGTTTGTTTATTTATTTAGGGTTTAAATACGTTAAATAACTTGTAATTTAGGCCGATTTATATTATGAAAACTTATTAAAACTTAAAGGTAAAAGTGGTATTTTTATTTAAGATAATTTCCGTTAATAATCCGTATACATTAAAGATATATCGAAAAAAGATATATGTTATTTATTTTACATTGGTATTTTTATTATAAGGTAAAAAATAGGAAGATTTTGTAAATTAATCAACGATTACGAAGACGTTATTATAATATATTTTTGTCATTAAATTTTCGGATAAGGGAAGTTTAATAATGAAATTTATAATAATTAAGTTCTATAGTTGTTGTAAAACTGAAAGTGGTTGCAGTTTTTTATATAGTTTATATCGTGGAGTTTTAATTTTGACGTAAACGTTATATTTCCGTTTAATCTTTTGTATTATTGTTTTCATTTTAGGAAAATAATAGGTGCGTTATAATTATTTTAAGATTTTATAAATTCCTAGATATTCATAACGTGGATATTAATATATATTCCATATTAAGTTTTACTAATATTTTTTTGGTACCTAAATTTTGTTTATTTTTTAATTATCAGGTAAGTTGTTATTATATTGCTATATTTTTTGATATAGGTTAAGAGATATTACCTTAATTGTTACAATTTGTTGTAATTTTAAGTATTTTTTGGAGTAATATTAAAAAATTTGTAATTAGCTTTAATTAATTTTTCTTTTAAATTTGGTCGTTTGTTAAGGGCGTTTGCTCTGCTATTTTTAAAACTTTTTTAATAAATAATAACGAAGTTATATTCTCTTAATTTTTCCGCGTAACGTAGTTATCGTTTTATAAGTTTTTGTATAATAGTAAAACGGGTAAGGTTTTTATGATCGGTATAAACTTTAGTTTGATAAAGGTTTTTTTTAAGTATATGTCTAAATTTTCGAAAAGCTTTAACAATAGTTATAAATTTTTTACCGGGAATGGCATAATTTAGTTCTATTTTTTTAACTTGTATAAATAGAAAGTAATCGGGTAAAATATTTTTTAATCGTTTCGGTATCCAATAACCGCGCTTAACGCATAATTCGAAAAATCGGGTTTTAATTTAATTGGGCGTTTTAGATGGTATATAATTAGTATTAGTTTATTAGTAATTACGTTTTTGATTTATTAAAAGGTTTTTTCCGTTTTTATCGTTTATTAGAATTCGTTTTTTTTGGTAAGATTGAATAAAGATATTATAATTTTGTTAAAATATTTGATAAATTTTCGGTAATAATTAACGAATTTAATGAATATTTGTATTTCCGTAATAATAATAAATATAAACTATTCGGTAACTGTAACAATTTTTTGAGAGTTTATTTTAATATGTTCTGGGATAATGACATATTTTAGATATTCCATTTTTTATATATGGAATTAACTTTTTTCGGCGTTAATTAACAGATTAACGTTTTGTAAGGTTTAAAGAATTTGATAAATATGTTTTATATATACTTTTTTTAAATTTTGAAAAGATTAGAATATGGTTTAGGTAGTATATAACGAAAATATCCAGGTATTTTCGAAATACGTAATTAACTATCTGCTAAAAAGTTACTGGTACGTTCGTAAGTTTTATTAATGTAATTAAATATTCGTATAATTCGTATTTTGTTTTAAAAGCCGTTTTTTATTCGTATCCTGGCTTAATTCTTATTAGGTTGTATCTGTTTCTGAAATTTAAAGTAGTAAATTATTTGGTTTTTTGTAGGCGATTTTTTATTTCGGTAATTAGTAGTAAGGGCGTTTTATTTTTGATAGTAATATTGTTAAGATGTCGATAGTTTATTATTAATCGTAACTTGCCGTTTTTTTTTTTGGTACGAAAAATATAAGGTATCCAGCTAAAGATATAAATTGTCGAATTCATTTTTTTAAAGTTTATTTTCCAAGTATTTTCGTAAAATATAAAGCTTTGTTTCGTTTAAATTATAAATAAGATAAAATTTAAGTAACGTGCTTTCCTTAAGGATTATTTTATAATTTTATTCGTTATGTTTTGGTAATTTCGTTTTAAGTTCTTTTTGAAATAGCTGCTTATATTTACGATATGGTGGTGATATATTAGTTATGTTTTTTTTTAGCTTTTCGGGCTGGTGTTTCAAAATTTCGTTTATATCGCAAAGCTATGTCCGGATAGTGATTATGATGCGTTGAATACGTTTATTATGCCGTTTTTTTTATATCGTATTTTTTTGAGTAATGAGGTTTTTGTTATATTTTTATATCTATATTCGTTATTTTTTCCCTTACTAATCAAAGGTGGAGATTTTATTCGTTTTTTTTTGTTTATTGATAAAATGTAAAGTGAATTTTATTTGGCCAATATTTAATCGATTAAGGGGTTATATTAATACAATTATGGTTTTTTTAGGATTATGTTATAATTTTTTAACGGAACGATATCGAAATTAATTATTTAAATTCGTTTTTTAACAAAAATTTCGAAATAATTAATTTTACATGCGATTTTTCCGTTGTTATAAACGAATGTCTAATTTTTGGCGTTTTCGGCGATATAAGGGTTCTTTTTATTTTTTTATGGCAGCTTAAGTTAATTTATTAATTTCGGGGTAATATAGTTAACGTTTAAAGTTCCGTAATTTATTATTACGGTATACCAGTATGTCCTAATTTGTATTTTTAAGGTAATAGGGTTATTATTAATTCTTGTCGTCGTATTTAAAGTTATTTTAAAAAAATTCTTGTTATTATTTCCGGTTTACGCTATCCTAAAGCTTTTTTTATAAGTAACGTTTTTTTAAGGACTTTCTGAATTATCGAATTTGTTTTATAAGTTATTTACATATCTTCTATACTTGCTTTATCTGCCTTTCCTAACGGCACAGCTAAATTTCGAATTAGAAAGTTTTTTTTTCCTGTCGATATAGTTAGGTGGAGATTTCGCAAATATTTTTTTCGAATCTTCCTATAGTTTCCTATCTTACATAAGGGATTGGTTAACTTTGGTTCGAAAATTCTATTAACTTTTTTCGTAATCCTTTTCGTTTTTAGGGGTCTATTTCGAAGGTTAATTGTGATTAAATTTCTGTAATAGCTTGTTAATAATGTTTGTCAATAGTCCTTTAGATCAGTTCTTCTTGGGTTTAATAATCGCATTATCCGAAGTAATACGTTAGATCTTTTTAGGGGCATTTTTCGTTTTCGGGCTATACCAAAACTGGTATTGTATTTTCGACTTTTTTTTATGTGGTAGAAGCTCGTAATTCTCGATATTACTGTTGGTTTTCCTAGTTATACCCCGTCCGGGTATAAAAGTCGAAACCTTCCTTTTATATACGGGTAATTTGCTTATGAATTTCTTGTTTTTTTTTTGCGTGTATAGGGTATTGAGATTGGTTATAGTTGATAGGATGGAGACTCGTGTGTTGCGTTTCTTGAATTTGTCTCTTTACCGCTGCCTGTGAAAGGGCTTCTGGGAGTTCCTGCTATCCCTGGTGGTCCTGTAACTACTGGGTAAAGGCCAAGGAATTCCGTTTTATTGCTGTTTGGGAAAGGGCCTTAGTTTTTTTAAGCCCTTATCGTATTTCCGTAGTAGACTGATAATTGTCTTGGACTCGGATTATGTTGACTTGTTTGCCGTCATTCCGACCTTTCGGTGGTTTTTCGGGTACCGGGATCCAATATATTCTCTTGTTGGTTTTTAATAGTAACTTGCATTGTTTGGCAACATGTCCCATTTTATTGCAATTGTAACACTACATCTGGTTCATATCTCGTCGTTAAGTAGTGCCAAGTTCCATAAATTCTGGAGCTGTTTTATAAAAAATAAAGGCTATTTCGCATTTTTTTTCTTAATTAGTTTTAAAATGTCCAATTCGTAAAATAAAATATTTTTTTTCTTGTTATTTTTCGAACTGCCGGCTGTTAATTTTTATTGCTTCCGTAATGTACTTATTAAATGTCGTAAGTTACGGAAACTTGGTGATTTCGTTTTTAACGTTTTTTTTAAACTTTTATAAAATATATGGATTAAGGTATCGTTTTCGTTATCCGTTTATCTTGTTTTTGCCATAAGGTTTCTAAATTTTATAACATATTTGGAAATTAGTTCCTTCTGGCGTAATTAAAGGATTTGTTAGGTTGTAATTCGTTTATTATCCGGATTTTCGAAATTGTTTTTAAGTTTATTCTTAAAATTAATATAACTAGAAAAGACCTTTCGGGTAGTTTCTTCCTAATTGGACTTTCCGTTTTTTAAAAAGTCTTTTATAATAGGTTCGAATTAATTAAAGGTATCTTTTTTTAGATAAACGGTAATAGTAAGAATTTAATCCGTAGGGTTAGTAAATCTTTTAAAGCGAAAATAAACCCAAACCTGGGTTAAGAAATTTTAAACGTTTCCTTTCCCGTTATAGAATTAAGGCTTTTTAGGTTTTATCTTATAAGGTTCCACTTGCTGGGTTATTATTATTTTATTAGTCAGTTGTTAAACCGTAATTTCGAATTTTCTTATTTTGTTTTAGAGCTGTTAAGCCGTAAGCTTCGGAGTAACTGTTATTTATGTACTGGTTAATATATTAACGGTTTAAGTATTACTTAAAGTCTAATTATACCATTAAATAAAAGTTTATAACGTATAACGGCTGGGTTAGTTAACCAACTATTAAACCTAATCGTACGGGTTTATATTAACAGTAATATTATAAGAAACCGAATAATAAAGAGGAAATTAGTTACGTTTGGTAATAGCGAATAATTAAGGGTAATTTGGGTAATTAAGTTGTATTATAAACTGGTGTTATCTAAGATTATAGAAAATAATAAGCGTATATATCCTACTTTTGGTTTAAGGTGCTTAAGCCGGCTTAAACCTTACTTTGGTAACTGGATTTTTTTAAGCCCTTTTAAGCCCCTTTAAGCCATTCTCCTGGCTTAACTGGCTTAAGCTGCCAAACTTCCTTGGAGCTAATAAAACTTCTTGAGCCTTTTGAGCCTATTACATAACCTGACCTCTACTTATCGGAGATAATTCCTGTTCCTCCGACCGTGATGCAGGAGGCCAAGCCCTTCGGTTATAACAGAAAACGACCGATAATAATATACGTATTTTCGTAGGTTTATATTACAAAATAAAATTAATATATTTATAGTTAAACGTAATTAATTAAAAGAACGACGTTATTTATAAAACAATTTCGTATATTATTACTAATAGTATAATTATTAAAATTTAAAGAAATTAATGTATTATACGATAATAAGAGCGATATAGCAAATTATTAATAATTTATAATTTAATTTAATATTTACGATAGATCTTAAAAAACGATAAAAACTTAAGAATAAGGTTCAGAAATTAGTAAAGAAATTAATTTAGTATGATATAAATTATTAAGTTAAGCAAATAGTACCCGGAAAAAAGATCGCCGGTTTAAATTATAAAATACGTATTATATAAATAAAGGTATAGATCAAAATGTAAAATAAGCAAATTATTTATTTACGAAAAATTAATTAATTCTTAATAATACGAATTAAAAAGTTTATAAGGATTATTGAATGTATCGACGACATATTAATTGGTTATAACGAGATTGCGATATAAACTAAGTTTTTAAAAAAGGAACGTTACTTATAAAAAAGCTTTAAGATAATGAAGTCGGAAATAATAATAAGATTTCTTTAAAATAATTTTGAATATAACGATAAGCGTAATAAATAACCTGATTACGTTATAAATACGAATTGGGATATATTGATATACCGTAATAATGGATTACGAAGCATTAAGCGTTAATTATATTATATTAAAGTTAATAAACGAACTTAAATTGTTACGGAGAAATAAAAAAAACTTTTATATTGTTAAAAACGCCGGAAGTTAAGTATTTGCTGACGATAATAAGAAAATTACGCGAAAAATTTATTATTTCCAGATTTTCGTTAAAAAAAGAATTTAAATAATTAATTTCGATATAATCCAGTTAAGGAATTACGACATAATCTTTAAAAAACCATAGTTGTATTAATATAACCTTTTAATTAATTAAAATACTGGCTATGTATAAAAGTTATTATTTAATTAAAATGTTTTTATGTTTTAAACGTTCGGACTTTTAAGTAATATTACGTAAAAAAATAGGTACGCCGGATTTATCGTATAATTACTTATAAAAACATAATTTTTATAACGAAATAAACCTTCGACTATAACATATTTCGTATAATTACGAAAATACTATAAATAAAGCATAACTTTGAAACCTAATTAAAAATAAAAAATACGAACACGTTACGTTTTTCCTTATAGTTACGCCTACAAAACTTAATAGCCCTATTCGCCATAATTATAAAAAGTTTTACTAAAATACCTAATAAAATTATCTTCGAAAACGAAAATCCTAAAAAAAAAATCGTATTACAACCCAACGTCTCGGACGTTACAGTAATTCAAAAAACGATCGTAACGTACCACAAATAACTAAAAACGGAAAAAATACGCTACAAATCTCGGAATAACTCTTAAACATCAAAAGAAACTATATATAATTAAACGATATAACGCCGGATAACTCCAGGAAACTATAAGAAACCGTATGCAATTATACCGAAAACGTTCTATAATACAAATAAAAACGCGTTAAAATATATAATTACGATTATTACCTATTTTTTAAATTTAAAAATAATAACTTATAATAAAACTTAATTACGTAAAACGTATTTTGCTATTATTAAACGTAATAATATAAATCTTATTATTTAATATTTACGGTTTATATATTAATATAAATTATACGTTTAAGGTTTAATAATTAAGAATCCCCGTAGTCGTTATATTGCGGTTTAATAACAGTACCTTTTAGTTACATTACGGAAAGTTTTAAAGTAAAGGCGTGGCGGCAGGGAGGTAACGGCGACGGCATGGTCCTAGAGATAGGATTACGGTAAAGGGGGTAATTCTGTTACGGGCTAAGGTGGAAGCTGTTACAAGAACAAGGGTTCTTGCCTAGAGGAGGCCAATCTGACTGGCCTAGCGCAAGCACTCCAACGGCTAAACCTCGGCTAAGGAGACTTGGCTCTCGAAGGTAATTTAAGTGATCTGACGGATTGATCAGATCACATAGATCACATAGATCCACGACATACTTACCAAAGACGGAATAGATATATAATGGACCAGTTTCCTATGTAAATAACCTCTGAATAGTTTCGTTCCTTAACTATTAATTTAAGCTCTTAACTAAAGGCAACTGTACCGTTCTTTAATTAAAGGAAAAATATTTTAAATCTTTTTAACGAATACACTAAATTATTCCTCGCTTTATTGTTACCTGCAAATCAAGACCCTTTTCGGATATTGCTTATATTTCCAGGTGGATGTATAACAGGTTCGTTACATTTTGATAGCTTCTTAATTAATAGTCGACGAATAATTCAAGGCTTAATTAGGCATAAGCTTTTCTGAACTTAATAAAAACGATATTACAGAACGACGTTTAAAAAATAAACAGTATATTTAATCCCCGTTACTAGCCAGTAAAAGATTAATAACCGGAATCAACAACCTACCCCTTATTAAAAAGGTACTTTAATTTATCGACAACATAGCGCCTCCTACGACTCGAGCCCAAGCCGGCTTTTTTTCTTTTTAATAACAACCTGCCCCAGCCCCTAAAGAAACTATTAAGGTATAAGGCGATTCAGAAAAAAAAAATTATGAAAAAAAGAAGCCCGCAACCGAAAAGCCAGAACCTAAGGGCAAGGAAAAAGAACGGACAACAAACGAAAAACTGGATCTCTTAACGACAGAGATCCAGGCCTTAAAGAAAAAAAATGTTAAACTTGCCCGAAAAAAAAAATGCCCGATTAACTCGAAAGGAAAAAAAAAAGGCTTCCGTACCACCTTTGTTTACCTCCGACCCCTATCGCGAAATTACCATTCTACCTTCTGGATATTATGAAATACCAAAGGTCAAAAGCTATAAACCTGCCGTTTTTAAACCTTATAACGGATCTACAGATATAAAAGGATTTTTGATTTAGGCCCGGATCCATTTTAAGTTTTACCAAAACTTTCTGGTGGAAGATTACCAGAAAGTGCTGGCTATCTTTTAAGTATTCGCAGGAAAAGTTCTTTCCTGGTTTAAGCCAATCTTAAAAAATTATCTGAAAAATTACCTTAGAAATTTATCGGACGTTATAAATCATATTTTTAGTAATTATAAGCATTTCAAAAATAAAATACAAGCTTTGTTCGGAAATACCGATAAGGAATAACATGTAATAAAATAACTGCATTTGTTATAACAAACCAAATTAATAACAGAATATACGACCGAGTTTAATCGTTTAGCCGCTGTTTCGCAATTACTAATAAACGCATTGTTTTACCTATATTACGACGGCCTAAAACCTTAAGTTAAAAACGAAATATATAGAATATACAAAACAAGATCTTTTAAGGAATACATAAATCAGGCTATCATCGCCGATCGACGCACCTTTAACAGGTACCTCGAAAAAAAAAATCCAACAAGCGAAAAAACGAAAGGAGTTCGAGTAACCGAACCCAGAAAAAGAGGGACAAACCTTAAAAGGAAGCCAGCTCAGTTTCGAGAAATCCCAAAATAAACAAGTCCAACATAAAGTATTTTAACTGTGGCAAGAAAGGCCATTATAAAAACGAATATCGTTCCCTAGCCAAAAAAGATACCAAAAAAGGAGGAATTCCTTAACCTTAAAGGAAATTCCAAGAAAAACCTTAAAAAAAAGTACGAATGGCAGAATATAAATCAAACAGCAAAAAGGAGGAAGAGAAAAAGGAAGTTAATACCGTTTTTTTCCAGCAAAAATTCACTATTGCCATGATAAGCCAGGTTCAAAACGGCGACCTAGAGTACGAACGTTGCCTAACCTGCCAAAATCGGATTGCCAAAGCTTGCAAGTATCATCCCGGATAAACAACTTCCAGGATAGTTATAAAGCTAGGATATATCTGTTATTTAGATAAGCAGGAATGCAAGATTTACGATAAAAACGGTCAGTTACGACCAGACCCTAATAATTACGGACAATTGTTCCCCGAGCTTTGTAAATTTCCCGAATATACGGTATACCTAAAGCTAAACAGTATTAAAATATAACAAACAAATAATTACTATCTTTTTAATTTCTCTGTTTGTTACAACCATAGTTATTTAGCCTATCTGCAAGCTAAAAAAAACAACGATTATTAGTTAAATTAGGACGAAAAAGTACTTACTGAATTAAATAATAAGTGCAAATATATTAAAACTTCCTAATAGCAAAAATACCTTAAATTTTATTACCTACATCCGGAATTAGAATAAAGCCAAAGGGCCATAATATAAAAATGCATATGTTACTTACCCATGCTATATATGATATATAAAACCCTGGCAGCAGGATTGGACTTACGAAAGGATACAGTCCAACTAAATTTCCCTTCGCCCAAAAAAAAAACCAACCTAAATCCATACAGTACCAAAACCTTAATGTTAATATGGCAGACAAACTTGGTTTAAATATATGAACGATCATTATTCTAAGCACGCGGTTAGAAAGGCCAGAAAATGGAAACGTTCCCAACCCTGTTAATTAAAAAACTCCAGAAACTTTCGATATTAAGGTACCGAAAAACCCGCCGGTACAAGACCTTATGCGAAACAAAAACAGGATTTAAAAGTTAAATCGAGATTCCCCTGCATTATGGAAACAAAACATTTAAGGCCATAATTAACTTAAAAGTAAAAGGAAACTTTATCTTACTAACTATAACAAAAAAATACCAGATCCCTTAAAAGTACAAATTACAATCCTACAAATTACGTACCGTCGATGGAAACCTGTTTACTTACGAAAACGGTCGAATTCTTAAGGAAACAAAGGAACTTTCAGTCGAAATATAAGGATATTTAAAAAGGATTATTTTTAATATAACCGACATTTCAGAACATAACATTATTTTAAAAATACCATAGCTTTATTTTAACAATCCACGCATTAACTGAAAAAAACAAATACTTTCTTAAAAAAATAAAAAAAATAAAAGGGTTTGTTATATTATCAAGGAAATACAAATTCCAAATTAAAAAGCCACAATACCTCAAGAATATAAACGATTCAAAAAGCTATTTAAGGACAGAAAAAACCACGAACTACCCCCTTATGGTTAATAAAACCATAGGATACCTATTAAGGAAGGACATTACCTTAAACTCCACAAAATCTACTACATAAACCCTGAAAAATCCAAGGCCTTATAGAAAAGTATACAGCTAAACCTAAAAAAAGGATACATCCAACCCTCCAACTCCCCCGCCGGATACCCCGTTTTTATGGTTCCAAAAACGAAGGACGGTAAACAAAGAATTAACGAAAACGGAAACCCGGTTTTCAGAAAAATAATCGATTACAAACAATTAAATAACATTATAATCAAAAACGGTTACCTTTTAACTCTCATAAATACCCTAAAAAAAAACGCTAATAAAACCAAATAATTCACTACACTCAACCTCCGAAATAGCTATTATCGCATTAAAATAACCAAAAACGAAAAATAAAAAACAGCATTCAGAACAATACATGGACTCTATAAGTACAAAATCATGCCAATAAAACTCACCAACGCTCCCGCAAGTTTCCAACGTCTAGTCATAACCACTTTCAAACAATTCCTAGATAAGTTTATATTTATTTACCTGGACGACATTCTTATCTATTCCGAAACGTTAAAAAAGCACAAAAAACACGTTACCCAAATACTCAAAATATTAAATAAAACGAACATTCGAATTAACCCAGCTAAAAATATATGGCATACACAAAAACTGGACTTTTTGGAATTTACACTTACTCCCGGACAAATTCAGATTTAACGCTCCAAATTAAAAACAGTCAAAAACTGGCCCATCCCTAACAAAACGACCGTTACAAACATCCAACAAATCTTAGGATTTACGGATTATATACGCAGCCTAATTAAGGGATATAAAAATATAATTAAACTATTAACGAAACTTACTATTAAAAAATACGTCGGAAAAAAGTTTAAACTTCTAAAAAAAACCAAGGAAATATTTCAAGTATTAAAGGATACGATTACTAATAAACCCGTTATAAAAATACCCAATCCAGACAAAAAAAAATGCCTAAAAACGGACACCTCAAACTACGCACTAAATACCGTCCTGGAATAACTAAAAAATAACAATAAATAATACCCAATAACGTATTACTCCAAGGCACTTCGAAATGCAAAACTCAAATATCCGATCTATAATAAGGAATTACTAGCAATTATTAACGCCCTTAAAAAATAAAAACCTTTCCTTAACGGAACAAAAAAACCTTTCGACATCTACTTTAATTACAAAAATCTCACTCGATTCATAAAAACACAAAAGCTAAATAAACGACATAAAACTTGGATAATTTTCTTATCAAAGTTCAACTTCAAAATCTACCACATTAAAGGTAAGGAAAATATCCAAACGGATATCCTAAATCGCAAAAGTAACTACGACTCTAAAATCCCAAAACGCCATATGCAGATACTACAGGTTACGGAAAATAACATTTTATAACTATACGTAATCTTAAAACAGCCTATATTAAAACTTTTAACACAGTTCAAAAATTCTTACGATCCAAACGAACGGGAAAAAATAAAACAATTAAAAAAACAATCCAAGAACTAACTTTTGTACCATAGCAAGGTTTACATACCAAAAAAACGACAGGAACAGTTTATTAAGAAATTCCACGAAAACCTCTTATATGGACATCAAGAAATCTTTAAAATTACTAGGCAACTAAAAAAAAAGTACGACTTCCCTAAACTTCGCCGGATAATCAAATAAGTTATTAAAAACTGCAATATTTACAACAAAATAAAGGCAACCCGATATAAGCCTTATGGCTTATTGTAACCTACAGATATCCCCGATAAAACATGGAACACCATCGCTTGGGATTTTATTATCGGTTTACCGTTATCGAAAAATCCCGTTACTGGAATCGAATATAATAAAATATAAGTAATCGTTAACAGATTTACCAAGTATGGGTACTTCCTACCTTTTAAAGGAAATACAACAGCAAAACAATTGGCTTACGTTTTTATACGATATTACTTCGATAAGCATGGAATACTTAAAAAAATCGTTTCCAATAAAGATAAACTGTTTACTTCCAAATTTAATACCAGTTTTTTTAAACAGATCGGCGCCAAATTTAAATTTTCTATAGCCTATTACCCATAAATAAATGGATAAACAAAACGACTAAATCAAATACTGGAATAATACTTACGAAATTATATTAACTACCAGCAAAATAATTAAGTAAAACTTTTATTATTTATTCAGATAACTTATAATATTTCCGTTAATAAGGATATAAACGTATCCCCTTATACGGCAATATATAAATACGAAGCAAAAACTTAACGTCCAAAATAATTACTAAGCAGGGCCTTTAAAATCGTTACAATTACTTTACGAACAGAAATAATCGTAACAAAAATCAAGACGATACAGGCCCGCCTACAAGCTAAATTACAATTTCTCCAACAAAGGATGGCCCAGTATTATAACAAAAAAAGGATTAAAGGATTAATTCTGTCAAAAAAAGATAAAGTTTATTTATTACGGCAGAAGCCTAATGCAACCTCGAATATCTCACAGATCAAAACAAAAAAACCCAGCGACAAACTCGATTTCAAAAAACTCGGCCCTTTTAAAATTAACGAAGTTATTTCCAAAACCAATTATCGACTGTCACTACCCAAAACAATAAAGATACATCCCATCTTTTACATTTCCCTGCTTAAACTAATACCGAAAAATGCCCCGTTAAAAAAAAACCTAAAGTTGAAAAATAAAACAGATAAGTACGAAATCGAAAGGATATTAAACTTAAGAATAATCAAAAACAAAATCCAGTACCTAATTAAGTAAAAAGGTTACTTACACGACGAAAACATTTGGAAACCACTTAACTATTTAACGAATATAATAAACCTGGTTAAGACGTTTCACCGACAAAATCCTGACCGACCGTCTCCAGCGCGGCCAAGGTCGCCGGCGACAAAGGTCCCTTACTTAAATTTATTCCAACGGCGTTCCAGTCGAAAAAGGACGCCTTTGTTATAACGTTTATTTCAGAAGTAAGCTGCGCTTGTTCCGTTTCCATATAACGCTGCTTTTCTTCCATTTTTTCTTGTTCTTCCATTTAATCCAATTTATAACCTTTTTTCAAAATGGTAAAGGCCTTTTTTTGTAAAACATCTTATTAAAAACGCAAACGTTTTAACCGACCAAAAAGTTCCATTAACTTATCCTTTACTTTACGTTGTTCTTTTTGCAAACGCTTACGTTCTTTCCCAATTTTTACTAAGGAATTCATATTTAATACGTCGCAAACCGAACGCTGGTAACGGATGTAATAACCACAACTCGGAATGTCCGCCACGAAAAAGCAGTCAGGTTCTCCAAGACGAATACAATTCGAACAAAAAACGACCTTGGAGCCAAACTTCTCGATGGAGTTTATACGGTTATCGCATGCTTCGCGTTAGTTTAGTCGAGACTTCCTTTTTTCTTTCTGGATACGGCCTGTCATGATGAAGTCAGTTAAGAAATGCCAGGACTTTCTTTAGTTACCAAGGTAGCTACTTACGACTTTTATTTTTGGGATAAAGATCCTTAAAGAAGGGAAATAATGTTACAAGAATAAGGGTTCTTGCCTAAAAGAGGCCAATTTAACTGGCTTAACGCAAGCACTTTAACGGTTAAACTTCGGTTAAGGAAATTTAGCTTTCGAAGGTGATCTAAGTAATTTAACGGATTAATCAGATTACATAAATTACATAGATCCACGACACATTTACCAAAGACGGAATAGATATATAATGGACCAGTTTCCTATGTAAATAGCCTTTGAATAGTTTCGCTCCTTAATTATCAATTTAAGCTTTTAACCAAAGGCAACTACACCGTCCTCTAATTGAGGGAAAAGTACCTTAAATCTCTTTAACAAATATACTGAATTATTCCTCGCCTTATTGTTACCTGCAAATCAAGACCCTTTTCGGATATTGCTTATACTTCCAGGTGGATGTATGACAGGTTCGTTACAGAAGCTTTTAGATATAGGGGCTATACAGGGGTATTAGGTGTATATATAGGACCCTTTTCCTCCCATATAATGGAAAAAGATCAGGCGTTACTGGTTTAATATACTGCTACCCACTTGCGAAACTGCTGCTTTCCGCCTTTTACGTTATTGCTCCAAATAACCTGACAGTCGGCAACCATTCGGAATCGGAATAAGGCACGGGACTGAGGTATGCAATCTATCCTAACTGTAACAATAGTTTAAAAGTTATCGTGTTCGAAGATATTAGTAATAATATCTATCGTGGAAATTTTATCGCGTAATCATTTTCTGAATATTGGCTCAGCCTGGCAACTAGGGCTTGGACCTAACTTTTTACCTTGCATATAAGGTTCGAACCGGTACTTACTTACTTTATATATATTTTTTAACATGCTAAAGCCGGATAGAAAATATTCGCGTATTTAAATTAAAAATGTGGTCGATAAATAATTGCTTTCGGTCGGCGTTAATTTTCGCAATTTGGGTATATAATTATTAAAAGGAAGTATATCGGTATATCATTGTTATAAAGTAAATTAGGTAATTTTATATATAAAACTAAGCTTTTTATAAATAAGTGTCGGGTTTTTTGGCTTAAATAGCTAGGTTTATTTTCGTTTCTTTAATAAGCCGTTTTATTTTATAGTTGTTAAGAAATAAATAATTAAACTTAAGTTGTTAGAATGCGTCAAAAACCATCCGGAGAGCTTATCTGGTACGTTAGCTTATTTTCCATGCAACTTTATCTACTTTAAGAACAGAAGAGTTTGCATATATCCTCCTATTCATTCCCTACCTGGATAACTTCGATAATCAGCTTGCAATAACATTTTATTTCGCAAATAGCCCCTTTGCTCTCACCATATGTAATTACATGCTTGTTATGAACCAACAGCTAACGCCCAGGAATCACGGTCGGGACAAGAATTGAACGCAACCCAACCGCAGGAGATCAGGTGACATGGACCCGAATGGATGCCCTGAATCAAAAGGGATCAGGGGAACCTCTATTAGTATATAGGTACACTCATCACCCTTTCCTATAGTCTAGATAGTCACCAGCTTGCAATACAACTTGGTTACGCAAATCACCCTTTGCTATCAACAGACGTGACTAGTTACCTCATTGTCAGATCTCACAATACTCTGCCAACATAAACCGTACGACTAGGTTTAATAGTTGGCTAACTAGCCCAGCCGTCACATATTCCTGCCAAAATAGACCATATGACTAGGGTCAATAATTAGTTAACTAACAGCCGTTACATTTAAATTAACAACCCTTGTGGTATGAGGACAATCTGGTGACTTTGGATATAGTAATAGCTTCGTTTTATGTGGGTCCAGAATCTTAGTTCAGTGATGCTTCCATCTTCATAAGCAAACCGCTTCATCACACTTGAACTTCTTGCCAACCGCAGTCTGACGAGTACCGCGGGATGCTGATAATCAACCAAAACATGTTGAGCGGAAGCAGTGTAGTGGGGACAGCAGTGCACCTGCGCTATGCCAACTTAATGACCTATCTACCTACTTCTTAGAGATGGATAATAATATACTTTACATTTAGTACAGTGTTGCAAACCCCCCTTTAAAGCCCCTTCCTAATCTGCGAACACCTCTCCACCAACTCCCCAACGCCCTTCACCGTCCTCCCGCCCACTATCTCAAACACCGGTACCTCGGCTGCGAATACTTTTGCGATCCAGTTGCGCAGCTCGACAGCAACCAGGGAGTCGACGCCGAAGGCGTGCAGCGGCCTCTCCGTGTCTACGTCCTCGGGCTCGATCGCGAGCGCGAGCGCCAGTTTCCTAGCCAGTGACCGCGCTACTAGGCTCGATCGCTCCTCCGCCGTCTCCGCGTGTCGGAATAGTGCGGCGAAATTGTCGCTCGCGGAGTGGGTGGTGTTGTTATGGGACGAGGACGCCGCCTGCCTGAAGTGCGCGAAGAGGGGTCGTTGCATGATCTCTGGGGGTTCGAGGGAGCGTGCAAGAAAATCCATAGGCGTCCCCACGCCCATCACGATCTGGCTCGCGGGGGTGGTAAGGTCCGCAGCAGGGTCGCAGCAGATGTCCAAGAGTGCGAGGAATTCATGCTCTTCAATCTGGCCGAGGCCCTGGGCGCCACCGTCGAAGTGTTTTTGCAGGGACTCGGTCTCGGCGACGACTCCTATGGTGCGCATGACGCCGAGATCGATGGACGTCGTTTTTCGGCCGTGGTGTGTCCGGTACCGAGCCAGTGCGTCCTGGAACGTGCAACCGGCGGCGTAATTGGACTGCCCAGGGTTGCCGACGATGCCGGAGACGGAGGAGAGGAGGACCATGAAATCCAGATCGGCGAGGAGACTGTGAAGATTCCAAGAGGTCGCGACTTTGGAGCGGATAGTGCGGTCCCATTGTGTGTGGGACATATTCTCGAACACGGAATCCTGCAAAGCCCGTTGTCAGAACAGGAGACACGGGCAAAGAGACGTGGAAACTTACGTTCAGAACCATTGCCGCATTGATACATCCTCTAATAGGGGGCATCGTCTTGCCCCATTCCTCGAGTGCTTGGGAAAGCAAGTCCCATGAAGCAACGTCACACTTGGGTGTTATAATTCTGATGTTTTGCTCTCGGAGTTCGCTCACAACCTTAGCAGCTGCATCGGACACCAAGCCTGACCTCGACGGGACTATCAGACTTTTAGCACCCTTTGAAGCCATCCATTTGAGTATTGATCGCCCGATTCCGCCAAGTCCTCCGGCAACAAGATAGGAGGCGCCCTCATCGAATCTCCAGGTCCTTTGGGTGATCAGGTGTTTCTAGAATGCATCAGTCCGGTAACATGACGGGAAAAGAAGGGGAGAGCGAGGGACAAGATTATACATACCCGGACCTCAGTAGAGGGGTCAATCCGAATGACGACGGGCTCCGAGTTCTTCCCACTCTGAACGTAGCGAAATGCATCCTCCACGGCGCCAACATCGTAAACGTGCAAGGGCTTCGGATGATGGATGCTGCCATCGCCAGCCATGGCCATAGTCTTGTGCAACAGCTGCTTCACCAACTGTTTCCTGTGCAATACCATGTGACGGATATCGACTGCGGTGAAAGTTGCGTTGTTCGCGAAATGGGCCATCGGCAGAGGCGAATTTGCGTTGATATCCGTCTTCCCTATCTGGATGAATCGCCCATAAGGAGCAATACATTCCCATGACGCGCGCAGGCCCTCACCCATGAGCGAATTCAGGACCACATCCACGCCATAGCCGTTTGTCATTCTCATAATGCCTTTGGCAAAGGCGGTGTTATTGCTCCGGCTGTAGAAGATGTGGTCTGCGGGAATACCATATTGGTCGATGAGCAGCTGCTTCTTGTGGTCATAACCGACTGTTACAAACACCTCTGCACCGGCCATCTGCGCGATCTGGACGGCTAGCTGGCCGGTCGCCCCTGACGCTGCGTGAATCAGGACTCTCTCTCCTTGGCCTAGTCGCGCCAGTTCAACAAGGGAATGCCACGCAGTCACCGCCGGATTGATCACCGCGCAGGCCTCCTCGAACGAGACTGAGGGCGGGATCTTGACAACGGCCCATTCGTCGCCACGGGGATACATGCGCATGCAGTCGATCACGCACATACAGACGCGATCACCAGGCCGTACAAATTCGCACTGCGGCCCGACGCGCGTCACAATGCCGGCGCAGTCAGAGCCGAACCCAGGATACTCCAGGCGGCCCAGAGCGCTGAAGACGTCGCGAAAGTTGACCGCCCAGGCCTTGGCCTCGATCTCGACGTCCGTGGGCCCGAGGTCCTCGTAGTAGTCGGCATCTTCGCTAAAGCGAAGCGTGTCAAGTTGCCCACGGCTCCCGATATCAAGCTTCAAGGGAGGGCCTGGAAGCCAAGGCGAGCTTTTGGTCTCCGGGCGCATCGATGCAGACAGCTCGTGGTTGAGGTGAGCATCCTCGACGAGCCGGCCGGTCAGGATCTGCCCTCCTCGAACAAGATATTCGAGTTCCGATGAAGTGTTTCCAAAAGCGGACATGAAGACTCTCGAGATTTCCGAAACGCAATGGGTGGTATCCTGAGCCATGTCTTCCAGGGAAAGACAGACGATGCGTTTGCTATTGAACTCCGCACGCAGCGTGCGTAGGAAGCCGTCTTTGATGCCGGCGTAGGGGTGGCGACTCGAACCCGGATCGGTGCTTGTATCACCAGAGGTAACCCAGAGTAAGTACCCAGACCTTTGTACCAGATCTTTGACCAAGTCGAACGTCGGTTCAGAGATCTCAGCAAACAGGGATTCGCCCAAGTCAGCGAGGAAAACTACGTAGTCTGTAGGGCCCACCTGCTTATCTGCCCACTGGGTAAGAGGGACAATGAGCGGCTGATGTCCCGGCGAGTTGAATGTGCTTTCTACCAGTGAGGAGGCCACGTGCTTCTGATAGTTGTCGTCTTCGCGCACGACCAACAAGGTTCTAGCACCCTCGCCTGCTACCTGGGAGAGATGAGGAGCAGTAGAGATGATGATGCTGGCATGATGCGCGGCATCGTCTTCATAATCTCTAATAACCAGGTCATTCCCCGAGAACCCATTCTGCCTAAGCACAGTGTCCCACTCGGGCTCCGTCATTATTGGGCCCCACGCGCGGGAGTCATCTTCGTTGCGCCACCAATCCGGCAAGATGCCGAAGCCAAAGTTCATCGCGAAGCAATCCGGGACAGCGTTTTCGCAAAAGAGCAGGTGGCCACCCGGCTTCAACGCGGGTCGGAGGCCTTGGAGCATGCCTGGTAGGTTTCTAATGGCGTGAAGAACACCTCCGGCAAGAATTATATCAAATCCTGCGGGCTGGAATCCTTGGGCCGTGATGTCTTGCCCGAAGTCCAGGGCTTTAAAGGTCATGCGGCTTTGGTGCTTCGCGAAACGCTCGCGAGCTTTCTCGAGATACGAGTCAGATACGTCAGTGTAGACATATTCACAGAATGCAACACCCCCTGTACTCTCTTCAACCCGCTCGAGGATCGATAGCGCGAGGTTAGTCATGGCACCTGAACCGGCACCGACCTCGAGAATCCTCAGGGCAGGGGTTTGGTGGGCTGCGAGCTGAAAATAGGATATGAGTCTGTGGTTAAGGAAGCGACCGAATAGATCTTCGTAGAAATCCTGCGCAAGTGATGTTGCCAAGAGAAGCTCGGAGGCATCGGTATCTCCGCATACGATAGAGAGCAGGTTCTGGGCGATTTCGATGAACATTCTCCACGAAGGTCTGCCGGCGCTCAGCTCTTCTAGCTTGCCATTCAAGGCCTCTTCACTTATCACCCCGGAAGGTTCGTCTTGCATCTTCTGTAGCGAACTCTTCATGAAAGAAACGTATTTCTCCATGTGTGGGGGTGCTTTCGACCACTCTGTTTCCAGCAACTGACCCAGGTTGTGTCGAAAGACCAACCGCAGAGTTTTGTCAAGTTCGCGAGAATAGTCTACCGCAGAGCGTTCGTCGACTACAGAGCGATCTGCATCGCAGTAGCGACGAAGCTGATCCAATCTGAGCAGAGAGAGTTGTGGTTTCCAATCGATGCGATGGAGCAGCATTTTTGTGCCGTCCTCGCTGGACTCATTGCGCATGATAGGTAGCATATCGAACTTCTCGATATGACAAAGCGGCAATCCATCATCTGACATGGCTTTGATGGAGCATTCGATACCCGTGCCAATAGGCTTGAGTTTAGACCTGGTCAACACTCGAATCAGACGAGTGCGTGGGTACTGCCATCCTGTTGCCGATATCCAAGCGTCGCGGATTCTGTACGGAATGGTAGTCGGGAGCTCTTTGGACATTCCGTCCGACGGCGCCGCGTAACACACCTGGCAGGCCGCATCGAATACGGCGGGATGGACAACGCCCTCGTATGGTTCAATGGGAGGCTCTACGTTGACATGCGCTACGGCAAGTTGGTCGCCATCCCAACAGATGTCCTCGGCTAGGGAGAAGGCATCGCCATACTTCAAACCCTGTTGGCGGAGCCACTCGTAGAAATCGCGCTTGCTGATCTGCGTTACGGACTTCTCTTTGGCGTGCGCATAGTCGCGAGCCAGTATTTGCGCAGCTACGTGAGCCTCCTGGCCGCCGTCCACTTCATTCGGGGACTCTTCATATTCGATGTGGATTGTAGACTTGAAGCACTCACTCCAGTAGCCATCCACGACCGTGAATAATTGGACCCCGAAGCGGAGGACTGCCTTCTCATACGCCTCCTGAAGCGGACGTAAGTGCGTGATAACCTCAGTGTCACTTTCAGCTCGGACCATAATAGGTTTTATAAAGGTAGCTTCCTTGATGCGATATCCCGCGATGGTTTGGTGTGAGTGAGCCATCCGTCTCACCGCTTCCAGCGCCATGATTATTGACCCTGTCGCCGGGAACAAAACGTTCTCGCCAATGATGTGGTCCTCGAGCCAGGGGATCTCTGCGATGCGCAGCATCTTCCGCCACCGCGGTTCCAGCGGGTTCCAATCCGCTACAGACACTCCCAGAAGGGTTCGTGGAACGGCTTCGCGAAGCCGCCAATCCCGGCTTAGCCGGGTCTCGTGCCAATGCAGCTGCGAATGGTTGAAAGGGTATTCGGGCGCATCCACGATGAATGGCCTTTGCTGAACGCCGGTATGTTGTTGATTGGCGGCTGTGACGGACACTGGGTAGCCATGGACGAACAGCTGGCCAACCACTTCCAAAGCAGTCTTTACATGCGAGTCGAACTTGGACAGAACAGATAAGTATCTGAAGCCTTTATCCCGGCTGACCTCGCTAAGTGTATCCCTAACAGGCCGCTTGAGTGCACCATGTGGTCCGATCTCGATATAACTGGATATTGTCTTCAGACCGTCCGTCTTAGGAGCTGCTAAGGCGAGATACTGGAGCGCGTCGGCGAAGCGCACTGGTGAAACCAGATTATCAACCCAGTACCCACTCTGTGACATGGCAGCGGCGGGAATCTTTTGGCCGGTCACGGATGAAACCATGAGGATGCTGGCGTTCAGTACCCGCGGCTCCAGTGAGCCTATACATGAAAGGTATTCCTCAGAGATTTGCTGCATAGCAGGTGAGTGATAGGCGACACCCGTCTTCAGTTTTCGGGCGAAAATTTCGTCCTTATCTAAAAACTTCTGAATTTTGTCGATGGCGGCTTCATCTCCGGAAAGAGTCACGTTAAACGGGCTGTTGATACAGGCCACAGAGATATCTGCGCTAAGGGAGACCTTGTCCAGGTAGGCGTCTACATCCGCTTCCGGAATATTCACAGACATCATACTACCAGGCTTTGGCGTCGGCGCAGCCAACTGTTGGGCCAGCCTTCCCCTATGATAGGCGATTTTACACGCGGATTCAAGAGAGAGCGCACCTATGGTATATGCTGCCGCAATCTCTCCAGACGAGTGTCCGACAACAGCGTCCGGAACGACACCGAATTCCCGTAGGAGCTCAACAAGAGCTATCTGGAGAACCGTACACAGCGGCTGACTCATTTGCGGTGAATGGATTCTCTCCGGGTGCCCGAGTTCATCTGTCCCACCTCATATTAGTATAACTTGGCCATCAAAGAGGAATGAAAAGGAGTGCTGGTTCTTTATTACCAAATAACGACCAATCAGCTCCCAGCTCACGAAATACGTTGCTCGCACGGGATAGTACGGCATGAAACACGGGGTACACGAGCAAGTCCAATCCCATTTTCGCGTATTGAGCACCTTGACCTGTGAAGACGAAAGCTAGACCGGGTTCCCGGGACGAGCGCACACACTTGAACGGGGAAAGCTTGATAATGTCGGAAGGTGCTTGATTGCTCACGACGGCGAAGGACCTCCATGACATAAGACTTCGCCGAGCAGAAAGTGTGTAGGCGAGAGGCCCTATGACACTGTTTGGACAGGTTGCATGCTCCTCGCAGTATTTGCTGTAACCGTGGAGCATTCGTTTCAGCGCGGCCTCGTCTTTCGCAGACCATATAAGGAGTCGAGTTTTGGGCGAAGCTTTGGAAGCTTGAAGCGCAATATCTTCGCTTGTAGCTTGGGGAATGTTCGAGGTGCCATTCTCGAAAGAGTTATTGCGGTCCGTATCGATGCCGTTGACCGAGCCATTCTCTGCCTCTTTCTTCGAGCCATCTTCCCGGAGAAGAATTCCGGATTGGTCCTCATGCCTGAGTTCTCCATTTTGTACACCCCTGTTCACATGTTCAATATCGATAGGTTCTTCGTTTGCTTTATCACCGCTCGTCGCCCCATTCGTCTCCTGTTGATCACGTATCGAGACTGGTCTCAATAACGGAGCTGGTCTATTAATCAGCGCGCTAACACCAAGAGCTTCGAGTGTATGGTATGCGTCATCCATAATGATGTGACCGTTAGATCCACCGAAGCCGAAGGAGTTGACCGAAATCCGGCGCAAACCAGCGGTTGGCCACGGGATGCACGAAGTCGGAACCTTGAAACACTCAGCATTCTCCTAATATGATGCGCGAGGAGTTACCGTACCTGTAAATTGTTGAACTTGGCATTAATCTTTAGGTTCCATCTCTCGAACAGCGCATTCGGCGGGATGACCCCTCTCTCAAGGATCATAATGGACTTCAAAATGCCCGCAAGGCCGCTAGCACCCTCCAGATGGCCTATGTTGGCTTTCACGGAGCCGCTGATCTTGCAATCAGTGAAGCGTATCAGGACATACTTAGATCTGGTAACTCACATATACAGCGGTTCCTTGGGAGAACGAGCAGTTCTAAAAACCCGACCAAGAGCCTTAGCCTCGGTCGAGTCTCCAAGCTGAGTACCCGTGCCTGGGCATTCTCCATCAGAGGGATTCTCTCCATCCGGGTGATACACATACCGTGAGCTTCTACATATCTCGTCGACTTGAAGTCGAGGTTGCAACTTTTGTATACCTTTCGAATCAGATCTTCCTGGGAAGTGAGGCTCGGTTGAGTTATCCCCGGCGTGTGGCCATCTTGGTTCGAACCAGAGGCCCGGATTACCGCACGAATCATATCACCATCTCGAACAGCGTCGCAGAGCCTCTTGAGAACGAGTACCGCCACCCCTTCCCCTCTGGCGTATCCATTTGCACGATGGTCGAAGCTGTAGCACCGGCTGTCTGGCGATAGGAAGCTCATATTCTCCAAGTTCAGGGATCCCTCAGGAGTCAGGAGTACATTAGATCCCGCGACCAGCGCCTAGCTACCATATTAGCGTCCTCTTCTGATACCTCACTCTCGATACGTATCATACCATTGAGCTCTGTCGGCTCCGTAGGCATTGACAAGCAAGATCTGTGGCAATTAGGCTCGAGGAACAAGCTGTGTTTAGCTGTATACTCGGTCCCTTGAGATCGAAATACCAGCTCAGCCTATTAGCCAAGATAGAAGGCGAAGTACCAGTAGAGGTGTTCGTCGGGGCTTCGTCTGGGTCTTTGTAGATGATCTTCGCATAGTCATCTGCCATAGACACGGCAAACACTGCAGTGTCCGTTCCCGCGACCTTTTCCACCGGGATGCCGGCTGTCTGTCATAAGTCCTAGCCATAGATGGGTTACGATGTTCAAAGTGGGAGCCGTACCATTTTCCACAGCCCGATACGTAGCCTCCAGCATCCAGCGCTGTTGCGGGTCCATTGACGCTGCCTCTTTTTTGTTCTGTTAGCATGTCGGATAGGATTCTCGAATTAGCCTTTGCTTACCTTTGGACGTAATGGAGAAAAATGGGGCATCAAAGGCAGCTGGATCTCCCCGAACAAAGTGCGCTCCTCTGGAAGACAACTGTTCATCGTGTCAGATCCCGCTCGTTCCACCTGGAAGGTGATCTAGGCAAGCGTACGGTATTGTTTATAGTGGATTGCTGGTGATAGAAAGCGTCGAGGTTGGCCCGTGACTCCGGCCACTCTGTCATCACATTTCTGCCGTCCTCCAGCAGAGCCCAGAAGCTGGCTTCATCCTCGGCTCCTTGAGGCAACCTGAAAGAGAAGCCAGTAATGGCTACCGGTTCCATGGCGCAGAGTTCCCGGGGGACGATTAGCTCAGCGGGAGGATGATTTGCCGTCTGGACGGCAAAGAGGGTTATGAACCAGCTAACGCGCCGGCCTGCTCAAGGTCAGGAGGCAAGGTATGTACTTCTGCAGCCCTATCCAACACGCAGTTAAGACATAAAGCATCGAGGATGACAGTCTCCGCCCGAGCGTCAGGAACACCAGTTCCAGCCTCATTAGGATTGTTCCCAAGACAGGCGCACTATATACATAAGCTCCCAAAGCCAACTGAACTGCATGATCATGGCGTGCCGTCGCGAACTAACAACGGTCAGGGTGGGCCAACTACAACCAAGCCTGCTTGATAGGTACGGTCAAAGTCCGCCTGCAATGGTACCTTGCAACCTACGCTAACAACAGTACGGCTAAAGGTGCGAGCTTACTACTTGGTGTCAGGCCGAAATAAAACTACCCTGTCAAGTATCCGGGGGGCGTACTACAATTCCGGAGCATTAGAAACGCAAATCGCCAGTTTTCCACCAAAACTTATCAACTTTGAAATTAAATAACTGCTTAATAAAAACAATTGATAACTTACTTTTACCTGTTATATATAAAAAACAAAATATTATTATTATTTATGTATTTTAATTTAAAATCGAATTTATAGTAAAATCTTAAAAAGTTAAAATTGTATATTTTTAACAGAATTTAACAGTTAACTTCATTAAGATTTAGCGCCTTAAGCGTTAGCCATTAGCATTGATTTATTAAATATAAATGTTTTATAAAATTTATATATTATATCTTTAAATGATAAAATAACAAAATAATAACTTATAACGTCCCACATAAGCGAGCGAGCCACACAAGCGAGCGAGCCAAGTTTTGGCACTTCATAACAATAAATCCAAATAATTCAACAATAACATATCGCATTAATTAAAATTAATCGGATTTTTTTTCGCTAAACGTATTTACAACTTTTTCACAAGTACGCGCATTATACTCGGGCTTGCCGCAGACGCCACACCTCCGTTCTTTGGTTTCAACCCTTTTGCGACGACCCCCTCCAGTTTCTGTTAGCTGCATTTTTTTACCATTACCTTCTTTTTCGGCCAGAAAAGCTTATCTTTTTTGTATAGTAAATGTTCCTTTTTTTGAAAATGTTTGTTTTTGGTTTTACGACGTTTGCTTAAAATGTGGTTCGTTTTATGCAATTAAACGTTTTCTTCCTGAAAAAGAATAATTTCGTACAAAAGTAACAAGTTACTTTTTGTTAGAAAATTAGCCGATTTAATAACCTTTAACGAACCACCTTGATATTTAATCTTTCTTTGCAAATAACGTCCTTACTTTGTTATTTCTTTAATATTCTTAAGGGTTTTCGCGGGCGGGGAACGAATGGAACCGGCGGAGGTTAGCGGGGAGACGGTCGGCGTAGGCACAACTAAAGGAATTTCGAAATCGGAAAGAACATTATTAAGATCGAATGGAACAAGACCAGCTTTTGCAAATCCAGATTTGATATTATCGGACGTTATGGCAGCTTTAGACGCGTCGTAAAAGCCGGCGAGAAAATCTTCTTTGGTAATATAGGTATAATAACGTTATATTAAGTTTTCGATATACCGCAAATAAACGCGTTTTAAAATAAAAAAACAAGATACGTTAAAAGGTTGGAATTAATAGAAGGAATACGCGGGCATATAAAAAGTAATAATGTCGTAATTAACGCAGTATTTTTCGAATTTTATCGAATAATGGCTTTCGTAACCGTTAAGGATAAGGAAACGTTTCGAACCTTTCGTACGCGTCCGAATATGTTTATTAAAATGCTAAATTTATTTTAAACTTAATTCGTTTATTATCCAGCTATTATGGCTTATATCGAGCCTTTAATCGGTTGGTAATTAGTTGTTGCAGTACCAGGACTTAAAGTGATTTTTCCCCGCCATAATAATAAATAACGGTAAAATCCAACTTTAAAAATTAACAACCTGGATAATTATAACCCATTTTTTATTTCCTTGTTAGGCTTATCTAAGTTTTCCACGTTTTTCGGCACTAGTAATTACCATGTCCGTTGTTATAAAAAGCCCTATCAAAAATCCAGTCTCGTCGAAGTTATAAATATCCTTTTTTGCGATGCCGTATTTTGTAATAATAGCCCGAATAAGCTCGAACCACTTGCGAAATGTTTCCGGATTTTCGCATAAAACCCGTTAATAATCGATTTTCCGATTTAGACGCGTTTGGAGTTTTTTTTGCCGTCTAACAAAGTTCGACGCCTAGTTAATTCCAACGCGTTTTGTAACGCGTTAGGCCAGCAGTATATTGGCCATATTTTTAACATGCTAAAGCCGGATAGGAAACGCTCGCGCATCTAGGTTAAGGATTCTTTCGACAATAGATTTCTTTTCGGTCGGCGTTAGCTTTCGCGAATTGGGGACATTATCGGTTCGGGCGTATTAACCGTGGTATCGGGCTTTCAAAGTAGATTCGGGGATTTCATATATAAAATACAACTTTTTAAAAGTAAGTTTCGGGTTTCTTTTTCTAGCTTGGATGGCTAAGTTCATCCTAGCTTTTTTTGTAAGACGTTCCATGTTGTTGGCGTTGAGAAATTCATGATTAAAGTTGGAAGGTTGAAAAGTTGAGAAACCTGGCTGGCTTGCTTATGTGGCTCGCTCGCTTGTGTGGGACGTTATATATAAGTAATATATAATAAATGTTATATTCGAAAAAATGTTATTAAGAAAATTTTATATTTATAATATTTTAATTTAATTAATTAAGGAATTATAAAGTTATAACGTTTTGCGAAAAAAATGGCAGATTTGCGTTTTTAATGTAACCTTACTATAAATACCATACTATATTAATTTAAGTATAAGCTGTCCCCCCTAATCCCTGGCTTTTGCTACAAGTACCGCGTTGAAAAATAACGCCGAACGCGTTTAGAAGTGAAGCTATATAGCCCATTTTCTCGATAATTTAAACGGTTAATAAGTACTTTTAATAATCGGCTAACCGAATAACGTACATATTTCCCTGTTATCTATCGCCGAGCGGCAGCGTTGCCGTATTTTACATTACGATTGCTATTATAATATTAAGGAAAATTACAAAATTATAGGTTATTCGGAAGGCTAAATACGAAATGCCGTTATAATGATATCGGCCGATTCTTTTTATCGTTTAAGGCGTTGCCGCGTTTTTAACAAATAATACTGTCGAAAACTTAAGCTTTTTATTACGGCATTAAAAAGAAACCGTTTTATAATATACTTTAAATTTTCATAAAGTTTTTAACAAAGTTTTTAATATATATATATATAATACGTTTTGCTTTTCGCCGTTTCGGCTTTTAACGCCGTAGTATTTGCTATAAACCTTTTATTAGCAAAATCTTCTCAAATTTCTATTTCGAATATATAGAAGTTTTTAAAAATTAAATAATAAAAGAAAAATATTAAATAAACGGAAATTAGGTTATTAGCGGTTATTACGGCCAGCAGTACGTTATATAGCGTACTAGCGAAAAATATATACCCGATATATATACGATTAGCTTCGTCGTAAAGAAAAATTAATTATATTAATCTACTTTTCTAGATATTACAAGCAAAAACGCTGGCTTTTTAAAAAAAATCTATTAAGGTAATATTTTATTAAAAACGTATTATTTCCGTTACTAAAGCTTAAATATAAATTTGCTATTAAAAAAAGTTAACCTTTATATAAAATAACGCTATCGTTTACGCCGCTGTAAATATATAAGCCGATTTAGGATTCCGAAACGTTCGTATACAAATTTTACCGCCGAATTTATAGGATTTAAAATTTATTAAAGTTATATAAACCTCAGTAAAATTTATATCGAAAATATAAATAGCTAAAATGAATATACGTCGTACGATAAATTTAAATGTTACGGTATTAACGTTACGGCTTAATTAAACTACCGCAATGTTATATTTACGCCGGCGTTCGGCGCTTATTAAGTAATTTTGCCCTTTTTTTCTTATGCAACAACAAAATACTTTATTAAAACCTAAAAAACGATTAACGCCGTAACAGTTTGTTATACTTTTAAAAACAAACTTTTACGGTATCTTACATTTTTTCGCCTTAATTACGATCCTATATAACCCTAAGTCCGCCGTTAATCCGTTACTTTCTTGTTATAACTTTACTTAATAATCGAATTTTAGAAATGGATATAACTTTATTAAATATTCTAACTCCAAAAGGAGGTATTATAAATACTAATACTCCCGTTCCCGATTAAATATAAAGCAGTAATATAACGTTATTACTTCGATTTACGAATTTTTAAAAATTTTTCTATAAATTTCTTTACCTAACTTTTATTACAATACGAATTACATATAATTTTACATTATTAAACCGGCTTTTCGAAACTTATAAACAACCCTAAAAAATCTTTAAAGACATTTTTACAAATTTCGAAAATAATTACAAACGCTTACAATACGAAAAAAACAAACTATAAAAACGTTTCGCAACCGCGGAATAATTGTTACCGAAAATAAAATAATTATCGTATGAAAATTACTAACTTCGTAAATAACTAATTGTTATAGAAAATAAAGTAATTATTGTATGAAAATTACTACCTTCGTAAATAACTAATTATTACCGAAAAATCGTTATAACAGGCCCGGAATAAAATTACCGAAAATACGTTATTACGTGAACGTTTAATAACCGCAAAACGATTAACGTACCAAGCCGTAACCCCTTATAACGTACTAGCAAGGCCTTTTTTAACGGCTTTATAACCTACTTTCCAAAGCTACTTTTTACAAGTAACGTAACCTGTTATTAATATATCAGAAAACCAACGCTTCCATGGCTCCGAATTCCCGGTATATAAAAAGAACGCTAGGAATTTAATAATCCGTTAAAAGAAATATACTAATTAGCGGTTTTTCGTACGCTTAAAATTTGCGATAAATCGAAACGCTTACTTTTTACCAGTTAACCGCATTATATACGCCGCATAAAAACTTTAAAAGAACGCTTATTTGCATATACGCGAAAAAATTAATAAAATAATAACATTACCATTAAATTCCGAAACGTAATCGTATAATTAACGCAACGTAAACGATGTGTTGTTATTCCCGGATTAAGTTTATATTACGGTAAATATATTAATATAGGTTTATAAGGATTTCTAGGCTTTGGAATAAGGGTTAACTGTTTTTGTTAATTCTATTAACAATTTTATCCGATTAATTAATTAAAACCGATAGCCGCCGACCCTATACGTTATTACATTACAGTAAAAAGTTAACGGGACGTTACAGGAAACTTTCATACTGTAAATATAACGCCTTGATTCCGAAAACGATACGGCGTAAATACGTTTATTTAAAAATCTTTTTAATAATATAACAGACCGGTTTTTCCGCAAACGTATAATAAAGTACGGAAATAATTATACCTTAGTACCGTAGCGATAAGGCAACGTCTACGTAACGCTAGAACTAGACCTTATGTAACTGGACGCCATAACGGCAAAAAAAAAACGGCTTGCGTATTTCCTTAAACAAAAAAGAAAAGTAACGCTGGCGTAAAATAAACTTTTATATATACTGCAGAAAAAAGGAACATTACTTTTTTATCTGCCTTAATCGGTGGCCACGATTAGTTACCGGAGGTACGCCGTCCGTATCCCGTAATAATAACAATACGCCGTAAAGAAAAAATTAATTTCCAAAATAAATTACAACTAAAAGTTCCCGTTAAGTTATTAAAATAATAATAAATCCGACTTATATATACGTTTTATAGGTTTTAATATATCTTTGTCGTTTTCGTTTTAATTGCAATTTTCCGGTAATATATTACTACCGGCGCGAACTATAATCGATTATAAATGTTCGTTTATAGGATTTATTAGTAATAACTTTATGCGTTAAAATAATTTTTATTTTATTTTATTCCTTAACCCCGTTAATTCCGGTTAATAAATAATACCGTAACCGGTTCCGTTATTTCCGCGTATATATTACGGTTCCGTTTAGGTTTTGTTACAGAAAAAATTACTTTATATCGGTAACTTTTAAACAGTTTTAATATTATCTTAAAATTACCTTAATTCCGAAAATATAACCCGGATATTAATTAAACGGCGGAAATTATACGTATTAATTACGAAACGGTATCGGAGTTTCCGTTAATCCTTACCTTAACAAATCTAAATCCCGTTTTTATTACTTTACCTTTTTTTTCCCGAAATTATAACGAACCGGTCCAAGTACGGTCCTTTTACGTTATTAACTTTTTAACGTTTTGCCGTTTAAAAAATGTCGTGGTTAATTTTATACCTTTAACGAAATTCTTCATTTTTACGGATGCCTTACGGAAAATAACGGCCTTACTTTTTTAACCATTTTCAATTAACGAAATAACGTCGTTAATACTTAATATAATCTTCCGTAACATCCTTATTTAGGACGATAACGTCGATCCGGATATTATATTTTTTAAATTACGGGCCTTCCATAATTAAATAACCGAAACCTTCTCGTTACGCCGCGTTACCGAAAAGGATATACAGAAATACCTCGACGGCAAGCCACCCGTAACGATAACCGAAATTTTAAAAAAGCTACTATCGGAATACCACGATTTAACGAAAGCGTTTATTTTTAATAAAACCGATAAATTACTGCCGTATTAACTTTTTAATTATAAAATCGAGTTATTTTCAAACTAGACGTTCTTATACAGCCGCGCGTAAGCTATATTACCGTATAAGTTATTAGCGGTACGGAAATATATCGACAACTATATAAAAAAAAGCTTTATCCGTTTTAATAGTTTTTTTACGGTAACTTTTATTTTGTTTACCAAAAAATTAAAAGGTAACGTATGTATTTACGTTAATTACCGGGGCTTTAATAACGTTACGGTAAAAAACCGTTACCTTATTTCTTTAATCCGCAAAACTTTAAATGCCTTTTATTCGGTACGTATATATACTAAACTTAACATCGTAACGGTTTTTAATTACTTACGTATTATCCCGGGAAACGAATAGAAAATAATATTTATAACAAAGTTCGGCTTATTCGAATACCTAATAGCAAATTTCGGCATAACCGGCGTTCCGAATTTGTTTTAACATTACATTAACTATACCTTATTTAACTTTTTAAATAAAGACGTTATAACTTATTTTAATAACGTTTTTATTTATAACAAAAACAAAACAAAATATAAAGGTTATATACGTAAAATATTCCGTTATTTCGTAAACGTAAAGTTAACGGTAAATATCCGCAAATGCGAATTTAATATTACAAAAATACGATATCTGGGTTTAATAATTTTTACCGACGGTATCGTTATAAATTTAAAAAAAATAAAGATTATTTAATAATAAAAACCCTTTAAGATATTACGTAAATTATAACGTTTCGTCGGCTTTATAAACTTTTACCGCCGATTTATTAAAGGTTTTTCGTAAGTTACTAAACCTTTTATTAACTTAATAAATAAAATGAAATAAATAGGCTTTTTAATAACCGACGTTAAAAAGGCATTCCGGTAATTTAAAGATACTTTTTCGACAGCCTTAATATTATCTTATTACGACTTTTAATATCGTACGGTTTTGGAAACTAACGCTTTTAATTAAACGTTAAAAGGGTTTTTTTAATACGACGCGTAAAATATTCTTTAATCCGTCGCCTTTTTTTCGGTTAAATATAACTTAACCGAATAGAATTACGAAATTTACAATAAAAAATTACTAGTTATCATTAAAGCTTTTGAAAAATAACGCCCGGAATTACAAAAAACTAAAAACCCCGTTAAAGTTATAATTAATTATAAAAGGTTTTAATATTTCGTTATTACAAAACTTTTAAATTAATACCAAATCCGGTAATTTAAATCTTTTAATAACTTTCGGTTCCAAATAACTTATAAACCCGGAAAAAAAGTTACGGTTTTAAACGCCCTATCGCGTTAACCTAACGCAAAACCGGCGGATTGTAATAATAAAACTAACGAAAAAATTACGTAACGATACAAAATAATGTTCTTATTAAACCGATAAAGTTTTTTTTTAAAAAATATACGCTATAAACGTTAATAAGCCGATAAACGTATTTATCGATAATTTTTATAAGTTGTTCCAGCTAGTTAACGACATTTTAATTACGTTAACGGACCCGGTTTATAAACGTTTTAAACAAAATATCTGCAGGAAATTTAAGGTTACAAAAACTAATTATAAAGCGGTATAAGGGCATATTTATATCCGGGATAAGTTATTTATCCCAAACGATAACGTACTTAAACTTTAAATCCTATACCGAAACCATAACGTAACGTCAGTTAGTTATCCAGGCCGTTATAAAACGTATAACTTATTACGGCGAAATTATTATTAGCTACGTTTATTCCGGAATATAATTATATTTATATAAAGTTATTACTTTTGCTGCTGTATTAAAACGTTTAAAATTTTATTTACTGAATTTTTTAACTTTTTACCGGTACCGTTCCGTTTATAAAACGATATATTAATAAATTACGTCGGTTTATTATTATTTTACGAAAAGTTCGAGTATATTTATAAATACATTTTTGTAATAATTAATCGATTTACGAAAATATATTATTTCGTTTCCGTAACGGATATAACCGTAAAAATTTTCGTTAACGTTTTTTTTTCCCGACGTATACCGTTTATATAATATACCGGTTACGATAATATCTAACCGGGATATATAATTTGTTTTTATTTTTTGGAAAGAATTTAATTAACGTTTAAACGTTACGTTACGTGTTTCGATTGCGTATTACCTGTAAACCGACGGCTAGACGGAAATAATAAATGTTATTATAAAGTAATATTTTAAGGGTTATTGTTTTTTTATTAAAACGATTAAGTAAATTAATTTTTTTAATTAAATTTATTAATAATAATTACGTATTAAAAATTACTGATATTTCGCCGTTTTTTGTTAATTACGGATTTTACCTTAATATAAAAACGGAACCGTTTTGTAATTTAAATACCTTTAAAACGGTAGCATAATAATAAAAATATAATAATATTTCGTATTACGTAAATAAGCTGAAACAGGTTTTCGAACGCGTTAAAACGTTAATAACAAAATTTTAAAACCGTTATATAAAACAAACGAATCGATACCGTTCCGGTACTGGTACGTTTAGCGAAAAAAAAACGTATATGGATTAATATACGATATATAAAATCCGGCAAATCTAATAATAAACTTAATAATAAATAAATAGGCTTTTTCGTTATTACAAAAGTATACCTTTATGCCGTTACCGTATAATTACTTATTTATTATAAATTATTCCCGGTTTTTTATATTTTTTTAATTTAACATTATAAACCGGGTTTGTTAAGTTAAGGAAACATTAACGTAAAATAGGATACGTACGTTAAAAATATTATTATTACGAACGTTAATAATTAAAAAAAATTAAATAATATTTTAAAAAAAATCTTAAGTTCTAGAAATACCAAGTAAGATTTTTAATATAAGGTTAAGTAATTATATTTATATCGCTTTACTTGGAAACCGGCTAAAGATTTTTAAGGTTAGGATTCCGATATAGCCGAATTTTATAAAAATAACCCCAGTAAACTTAAATTACCCGATTGGTTTAAATTTTTATAAAATAAATACGGTTATAACCGAGGTTTAAGGGTTATTAGGAAAACCCAAAATAACGAACGGGTATGGTACAAGATATTATTAAGAAAGTAACGTAAAGGGACCGGAAAAGGAAAAAAAAGATTTTATTAAGCCGGCATTACAGCAGTATTACGATAAATAATAGTTATATTATGTTAACAAAAAAAATTACAAGTACAAACTTTATTAACGCCCTAGATATTACAGTTTCAAAAATAGCGGCTAAATAGCGGCGCGTTAACATAATAACCATATAACGATAATAGAACGTAACGAAAAACAGAAATACGGCAGTACGGGAACTTAGCAATGGGTAAAGGCTATCGATACGTACGGGAAACGTTGCCATGTCGGCGGCAAATTAAACGGGACCTAGGGTAAAGATAACCGTAACGGCTATTTTATCCCGGAAAATACGCTTGGCCAGGGTTTACAGCTGGTATCCCTTGTCGCCGGTTACCAGGTAGCATTTAATTACTTTTTTTTAAGCGGTAATTTGGACGTCGGTTTATTAACGTTTTGTTAACGGAACGATAATTATATATATACGCGACGGTATATTTACGACGTTACCGGTAAGGTAGGGGTATTATATTTATATTAAGGTACGGTAAACGGTTATTTAGGTGGGATAGATAACCGGGTTTTTTTAAAAATTGTATTAACAACATAACCATAATTATAAAAAGGGATTTAATTTTTTTGGCGCCCGTTATATTAAAGCCGGAACGGTAATTCTTTTCCGACGTTTCGAAAGCGGTATAAAGGCGTAATATTGCTTTATAAATTTCCGTACGGAAGTCGTCGTCGTATTCGTAGATTTCGTCGCCGTCGACGTCGAAGGCCGGGTTGCCGTTAATATTGCAAGTTACGTCGAAATAAAAAGTAATTTAATTAAAAAGGGTTTCGAGATTTAAGGCGTTACTTTGTATTTTTTTTACCGGTTAGATATTAAAAAATTAATGCGTTAATAATAACACGTTTACGGAAAGTTAATAAAACGACGCGTTAAAACTTACAAATTTATAAATTTTGTAACGTTTAGAGCAAAGTATATACTTATTTGTGAAGACGGTAGCGAAGCGGTAACGGAATACCGGCAGTTCGCCGGGCGCGGGATCGTAATTTAAAATTGTATAACGGAAATATATTATATAAAAACGTTTAGCCTTAATAAACGCAACATAAGCAATATAGTTACGAAATATAATAATCGCGTAAACGTTAAAAAAGCGGGGAATAATTTCAAAAAAAACGGCGATAAAATAACGAAAAAAGAACGGGAAAAAAACGTAACGATAACGTTATAGTAATAATACGGCGGTTTTGAAAAGAAAAAAGGGAAAATAAAAAAGGGAAAATAAAAAAGGGAAAATAAAAAAGGGAAAATAAAAAAGGGCAAAGAGAAATACGGATATTTATTTTACGAAAGCGGTAAGGGGGTTAATAGAATTCCGCATAATTAATAAATAAAACCCGGCGGCATAACGATATTATTATGTTCGCCGCCGGCCCTGGTATTATGTTTTTTTACCTGGGGTAACGTTTTTTTTTGCGGCTTTATTCCGGTATTATGCCGTCGATTCTGTACCACTTTTGTACCGTACCGTAGCATTTAACATATTGTATAAAATCCTGGGTTTAAACCTGGGATATACTATTTAATTTAAATTTTTCTTTTAAGTAATTAAAGATAATTACTTTAAAAAAGCAAAGTTACTGTTACGGTATTAACGTTACGGCTTAATTAAGTTACCGTAACGTTATATTTACGCCGGCGTTCCGTATTTACTAAGTAATTTTGCCTTTTTTTCCTTATGTAATAATAGAATACTTTACTAAGATCTAAAAAACAATCAATGCCGTAACATTAAACTTTAAATACGGAATATATAAAATGCGGTTTTAAAATTATAGCTTGTAAAATATCAAGTTATATATTTTAATAAGATATTAATATTAATGCTATTAACGGTTTTTATATAAAATAATAATAATATTATTATAAAATACTCGCTTTATAATACTTTGTTAATAAAGAAATAATTAGCTAAAGTAAAACTATTAAAAAAATTAACGTAACTACATAACTGGTTTAATTTATTTACCTATTATACGTAGTATAGTATCAGGCAAAATTCTTATAGACTGCTAGGCAGGCGGTGCCGAAAATTAATAGCGTACGAAAATCCATACCCATTTAGCATGTTCTGTCTCGCCCAATTCTTTAACAATTACGACACAGAAAAAACTAACCTGATAATTAAAAAGAGCTCCATCTTACGAAAAGAATGAAATTTTTTTTCAATTTAATTGTTAACGTTGTTGGTGATTCAATTGGGAGAAATAATAGCTGCATTGTAAGCAAAATGGTTGATAAGTTGGGGGCTCGTGCGCCACCAATTTTCGGCACCGCCTGCCAGGTAGCAGTGGGCCGCGCTAATAGCCACGCCACTCAAATTAGGTGTAGCTTTTACATGGGTTAATCGCAGGTACATGCGAAAAATTGCAGCCCTTTTTTGTAACGCCAACTATAGTAATCCGGGGTAAGTTATTACTAAGTGGGTCTCCTAGCTAATATATAACAGTGGGATAAAAAAGACCCACAACACCATAGTAGGCACCTCAGAGGACCAATGTCACTTTATCCTCGGCATTTGCCAACCAAGCGGTTCCGATAATGGGTAACGGTATCTTGGCCTCCGGGCTGTCCAACGCATATGCTGCAGGATGGGAATAAATTGAGAATCAGTACGCACCCAATGCCTGGACGGGAATACCGTATGATCTCCAGGGAATCCCTACATTTGTAGGACAGACCTAAGACAAGGCGGTGAAGAGCATTATCCATGGACCTGGACCACGGCCAATAGGTTACAATCGCACCACCTGCGCGCATACTGACAGTAAGCTGCAAAGGCTTTCTCCAGAGAGTCGTGGAACAGCAAATGTCATCACAGTCCCAGAATTCAATGTAATACGACATACCGATGCAGCGCAGTCCTTTATGGCCCGTCCAACTACATCCTTCCATAATCGGCGAATCAGTGTAAGAATGGATGTCGCAATGTGCGTAGTTCGCTTAGATAAGCCGGAAACTGCAGCAGAGTGCATACGACTGCCTGGGGTACCTGCGAGGCTCGTTTAAGAACCACACATCGTGTAAGCAAGAGGGGAAGACACTGCCGTAGAGTGCAACCCTACACCATCCCGTACCCTGTCAGCCTTTCCCGCCTCATCCATGCATACACCCGCCTTGCAGCATGCGACACCGTTTCTGCCGTTCTACCGTCTTCAATCTCGATCATCTCCTCCACCCAGGCAAAGACCGCGTCGACGAACCGCTGCACCTGGTCCTCGGTGTTGGAGGCGTGGAGTATGACTCGGAGTCGGCCCTGGCCGAGGGGCACGACGGGGTGCTCCACCGGAAAGACGCAGAAGGATAGGGCTAGGAGGTGGAAGTAGAGCCACCAGGTATACTTCTGGCGGGTCGAGATGGGTATGATGTGGGCGAGGAAAGGGCGGTCTTCCCAGCCGTCCGCGAGTGGCACGCGGAGGAGGCCCCTCTCCCGCGCTGCTAGCCAGGTAGGGTGCGATGTGAGCGACTCGAAGAATAGCATCGCGATATCTTGGATGTGTTCTTGTGCCTAGAAAACGTTGAGATTTCATGTCTACTAAGTACGTTGACGAAAGTCTCGGGGTTAGGAGGTCGCTTACCTCTTCTGTATGCCCGGCCTCGAGCAATGTGTACCCGGATTTGATGGCGGCGACGAACGGAAAGGAGGGCGAAGTCGTGTATAGGACAGACCGTGCAAAGTTCGCCAGTGCACCTCTAATTATCTCGTTTCCAAGTATGATCGCTACAATATTTGAAGCCATGAGTATTGAATGCCCAAATGCATATAGAGATGAGCGCAGACGTACCTCCAGTAGCGCCTATCGCCTTCCCATACGAGTGCACCACCACCGCGATATCCTTCTGTAAGCCCAGCTCGCAGACCAGTCCCGCGCCTTTGGGGCCAATGACTCCAACGCTGTGTGCCTCGTCCACCACGAATTGGATGTTGCCCTGCCCGCCAGAGATCTCGTGAGCAATGTTGACGAGCTCCTGCAGCGGACACACGTCGCCGTCCATGCTGTATATGGACTCGACCGCGACGAGGATCGAGCGCTTCCCCTGACGGATCAATCTCTGAGACTCGAGGACCTCGAGCAGCACACTGCGGAAGCCCTCGACGTCGTTGTGCGGGAACTCGAACTTCGTCATGGCCAGGCTCTGCTTGACGCCCTCGTGCGTGCTCGCGTGCACCAGGGCGTCGTACACGACGACATCGCCCGGCCGCGGCACTGCGGTCCAAACGGCGACGTTGGCCTCGCAGGCCGAGCCCACGATCAGCCCGGCCTCGGCGCCGTGGAAGGCCGCGATGTCCCGCTCTGCCTGCTCCAGGTACGTGTAGTTGCCGTCCATGAGGCGCACGCCGCTCGACCCCGTGCTGAAATTCGGGTGGCGCGCTAGCTCGGCGAGGAACTCGGCCCGCCGCGCATCGCTTCTGCCCAGGGACAGGATGTCGCCCGAGCAAAAGTCGGCCGCGTCGCCGGCCTGCCACGCATTCTCCACGATGGAGTAGTAGAGGCTGGAGGAGCGACGCACGTTAAGCACCTCTTCGAGATTGCGGTAAAATGTCGACTGGGCTTGGGCCGACTGCGGATACTGGGGCTGCGTGTCCCTGAGGCGGGCTACAAAAGTGCTTATAGGCGGGATCGCCGAGTCTGCATCCATGTCGTCCATAGCGGCGGTGATGAAAGCCAAAGACGTGTAGGAATCTCGGAGATGGAACCACTATGAAGTCAAAATCTTCCGCCCTGAGGAGCCTTTGGAAGCATGCAATGCAGTGGTTGCTTGCGCAAGATACCAACCCTCCCATCTGTTAATTAACCAATGGCAGGGTACAACGGGCGATCTAGTAACCGCTCCCCTAATGTAAAGAGCAACGGATAACTTAAGGGTATGTATGGTAGAGCTTAGAGGCTGCGCAGCTTATACTGCGTAAAAGGCCAAATAAAAACATCCTTGTCAGGCAATACGTAAAACCATATTAACGTTAATTTTCATATTAAATGGGTACTTTTCCTTTATTAGCTTTACGGATATATAATCTTATATTTATAACTTATATATTCGTTAATATTACCGTTTAATTGTTTTTATTATTTGAATATTTTCGAACAAAATTATTAAAACAAATCGTTAATAATAGAAATATATAAAAAATAAAAATTTAACTATTTTCTATATAAAAATAAAAATAATATTATTATTTTTATTAAAATCTGTTATATTTATATTAAAAATGTTAAGTTTTAGATAAATTAAATTGATAAAAAATACCTAATTAGGATATTTACTATATTATTAAAATGTAATATTTAAAATAATACTATATTTTAATAAATCGAGTTAATAATTACGTTATTTAAATAAAACATATTAGGTTGTAAAATTAGGTTAAATATTTTAATTAAGTATTGTTAATTAGTTTAAGTTATTTAAACTTAATATTTTTAATATAAATATAAAAATGCGCGTCGTAACTCGGGGTACCGTAATTATTCTCTGATAAATCTCGGTTTTTTCCGTCGTTTTTATTTTAAAGTTATTGCTTTTAAAAAAGGAAAGCAGAAGATCTAGGCTATATATATATAAATAATCGGCCTGATACGCCCATCTTGCCGTTGCTCTAGTAACCTCTTTATTAACAATTTCTTTTGCCATACTTATTTTAATAATAAATATAATAATTAATTTTTGGATTTTTTATATATCTTTTATTAATAACTATTTATTTTAATAACTTTATTTAAAATGTTTAAACGGCGGAAATAATTAAACAGTAATGTTAACGAATGTATAAGTTATAAATACGGCATTATATATTTATAAAGTTAATAAAGCAAAAGTACCCATTTAATATAGAGATTAACGTTAGTATAGCCCTAAGCGCTACCTGACAAGGATATTTTTATTTGGCCTTTTACGCAGTATTATTGTCGGATATAGAGGATGTCAGTTGCGTTGTTGTATTTAGCTAATTATGCAGCTTCTAGTACGCGTACAGCTTTTTATATAACCTAGTAACGGAACAATTATCTTCCGATCAAAGCGTAACTAAGATGCTTTAACACTCTGGCTAGCTGACATATCCCTTTAACGCCTTGAAAAATTCGAGGCGTTAATCGCTATACCTAATTACTTTTTAAAGCCATAGCTTTTTATTTAACTTTTCTTCCAGTGATTGTATTTTTTTAATTAGCTAATTCTTTATTAAAAATCGCTTTCAATAGTTTCCTGCAGTAATCTAAAAGTTTTATAATATTTATTAATTTTAGTTGCTTTTTGAAATACTTAAAAGCTTTTTGTAATAAGGTTTTAATTAATTTATTAGTTAATATATCGTTTGTAAACGTATAATCTATTTTAATTAAGCCTTTTTATATTATTTTTTGCAATTAATGGTTATATATATTTACGTACCGGAGCTTTGTTTTTAAAAAGACGACGTTGGCGTTTATAAATCGTATAATCTACTAATTGTCGTATTATATATTTAACGGTCCTGTATTTAGGCCAATTCTAACTTTTTGATTAGTTTAATGGCGAATAAGGTTTTTTTTAGTAACTTACGTAAAAAACAATAATTTTGTTTCGGTTATGGAAATAATTATTATGTTTTATATATTCGTACGTTATTTTATAACTTTCTTAAATAGCTTTATAACGTAAATTTAAGAACTTTTTCGATCGAATATATTATTTACGAAAAAGGCGTTATTTTAGGTATTTAAAAAATTCTTGCTATTTAATTATAAAGTTAGCGTTTTAGTATTAATTAGGTATTGTATAATGTAATTAACTGCTTTATAATATACGTTATTAAGGTTTTAGTTAAATCGAGAAAATTTGGATATTATAAAGGATATATAAGGTTATATATAAACCGTAATATAAAGTATGGAACCGATTTTTTTTGGTATTTGTTAATAAAGTTTAAATAGGTTAAATTAGGATTTGGCAATAACTCGGCGTTCGTTATGAGCGTTTTTAGAAGGTTATTTTTTTTTAGAAATTAGGTTAATTAGTTTGTTTATAAAGTCGAATTGGAATAGCCAGATTTTTCGGTTAAGTTTATCTTTAATTATTTCGATATTTAGGAACTATTATAGGTTCTTATCCTTTATAAAGGTGTACCGTTTTTATATTTACTGGAATAACCGATCGACGAGGGTTTGGTTTTTTTTGTTGTACGCGGCGATAATATCGTCGACGTAGAAAAAAAATAATACCTTTTAACCAATAAAGTATTAAAGTTTTTCTGCTAAAGTAATAGCGATTTTTTTAGGCCGTATAAAGCTTTTTTAATTAGAAATATCTTATTACGTTAAGGGTATTCCGGGGGCATTTTTATAACGACTTTATAAGGTAGGTTCGCGTTAACGAAAGCGTTTATAGCGTTATATTATTTAAATTTTAGGTCGAACTTAATTATGATAACTATTAAAGCTTTAAACAACTTTCCGGTTAATATAGATGCGTATATATTGCCACAAACGTTTTTAAGCTGTTAATTATTCCGTATTACAAAACAGGCCTTATATTTCTAAAGCTTGCTATGTCTATTAAACTTATAAACGTATCCCTACATATATCCTAAGATTTATTTCCTTTTCGCAACGAATTGATCGATGATCTTCTAGGACTATATGTCTTTATAACTTTGTAAGTAGGTTTTTCTTAGCCTTTAAAAACAACTTCCTTAATGGGTATATATTTAACTTTTTATGGCTTTTCGAAAGCGACGATAAGTTTTGCCTATATACCTGGCCTTATAATCTAAGTAATACATTTGCTTTTAACTTTGTTCTTGGTATATTAAAGCCTTTCCGATTAAAATAACGTAAATTTCGGGTTATTTTTCTTTTTAAGCTTCCGTAGCTTACCTGCTAATTATCGATCATATTAACAAAGTGGGCTTTCCGTTCCGCCTTAAACGCGGCTTCATATACTTTATAATCGTATCGATAATAATTCTTTTGATACGGAACGTACGGAAAGCTTACGTTTATAGCCCGTAAAGGGTCTTCGTTTTTTACCGTTATTTTAGATTAAATAAGGTAATAGAAACTTAATGTTTTCTTTATTTCTTCCGTCGTCGTGATAATTATAGCAGTTATTAGGACAAACGTTAACGGCGGTAATAATTTAAAAAATAAAAGTAATTCGAATATAACGGTTATATAAGGATAATCAGTTTTTTACGAATAGGTTTATTTTTCTTTATCCCGTACGTTATTTGGGACGTTTGTACCTTTTTAAAACTATTTTTTTTTTACTTAGCCGGGAATTAAATTATTTTATTTAGGTTTTTATCTTTTATATATATACGGTGGCTATGGGCTTAATTAAGTACGTAAACTTGTTAAAGTAAGTTCTGTAATTTGTTTTCGATAACGTAAAAAAATTCGTTTTTTAAATTTTTGATATTATTTAAAAAGGTGGCTTTTTCGTTAAACTATACGTTTCGAATAATAATAATTTTGTTCGTTTACGGATTTTAAATTTCGTAAATATTAGTTAGTCGATAACCGACGAAAAAATTTATTTACGTTTTAAAATTTAGCTTCTGGAACCTTTGTTTTTTTTTATGGCAGCGGTTATTATAACGTAAGCTATATAATCGTAAGCTTGCAAATAAGTTTGTTAAGGCTTATGATTAAGTATTGGAACGCCGTTTTTATATACCAAATAAATGTAATAAACTTTGTATGGGGTTTATTAAAAAAAGCGTATTTGGGAGTACGGTTATATAGGTATACCGCAGCTTTAAAGATATATATAATTAAAAACGCAGGTAATTTAACGCCATTTCGTATAATAGTTGCTTTTTTTGATTATACCCTTTGAACGTTTCGTATCTTTGTTTTGGGCTTAAGTATGCGGTATTAAAGGTTTAAGCTTAATGTTAAAAGAAAGCGACTGGAAGATATTTCGAAGCAGGTGATTTTTTAGAATTTCGTTGTTGCATTTAATTACTTATAGGAAAATCTCATTTTGGTTTTTTAGGACGTTTAGCAGGTATCGAAACGTAATAATTAATGTATCCTGCTTCCGGTTTTTAAGATAAATATCCTAAATAAAACCTAAGTATCTGTCGGTAACGAATATAACGTATTTATATTTTTTAATGTTTTTTTCGAAGTTAGTAAAGTTAATAGTTATTTTCTGTTTTAATCGGGAAACTTTTTTTTAGGTTCGCGGCGTATTTGCTTTTTAATTTTCGTTTTGTTATATATTTAATATTTAATAGTTATAGAACTTTTCAGCCGGATTTCCTTGGTATAAAATTGTAACTGGGTTATTACTTTAGGGCTTAGATACCTTAATTGCAGGTATTATAAGGTCCCGTTACCGGTACGCGGCGGTTTCGGCGTTAATAAGTTGATATTTTGTTTATAGGTAGCTAAAGTTACAGGAAACGTTATTACGTTAATATTTTCGATAATAAATTGATTAAATTTGTTTGTTAAAGTAGTTACAACTTGATTATATTTATTTCAAATGCAGTTATGAATTTTTCGGTTATCTTACTAAAACAATTTTTTGGAATTATCGAAGTAATATTAAATTGTAAGTAAATTATTTATAATAAGTTACGTTATATAATTACAACGCTTTCGTACTGCTAAAGCTTCTAAATAATACATTAACTTTTCCGTAACCCTTAATCGGAACAAAACTGTTGCCTACGTATATCCCGTTGCTTTATACGGTTAATTTAATGTTTAGAAATCTGTTAATAAAATTAAAAACGTATATCATAAACTTTAAGTTTAAAATAGACGAATTCCGTAAGGGATAAAACGATAAGCTTATAACGCATTATTAATTAATAATTAGGAAGTTTACCAGGATTCGTTTTATTCTCTTTAAAAATTAATCGGTTTTTTATGTAGTTATTTTATTTATAGATTTAGATATTTAGTTAATTTTTTAGAGATTAATCAAAAGCTATTTAATCTCGAACTAATTTTTTAATTATCTTGCTAGGTGTAAATTCTGCTGAAGCTTTATTAAGGAATACATAATAATATTAAGGAAACCTATATATCGAGTTTAGGCACGTTTTGTAACATATACCCTAGGCATCTAATTCCTCGCGTTTTCGTTTATTAGTATTTTTATTTATATTAAAACCTCCTTAATTACCTCGTTTCGATCCTTGTCCAAAGGGTTTACCTTGCGGTTAACAGTTAAAAGGTTTGTTATTTTCTTAATTAAGATTATCTTAATTAATAAGGTTTATAAAAGCCCCGTAAAAAGTTGAAAACGTGTAAGATAATGGATAGCTGTAAGCTAAGGTAAGATGATCTCCAATTAATCGCAAAGCAGATTTCCAAAAAGTAAATGTATTAGGTTACTTCTATATGGCGTTTCTTACTAACCGCCAGATGGTTATTTATGCTAGTATATGGGTCTGCGCCTGGTCGGTTACCGGCCGTAGCCTTATAAAAGCTGTGTTTTTTCAATTACTTCCTTTTTTAAGCTGCTAGTCCTTAATAATATTATTAATTTAATATTCTGCGGTAATAAATCGTATTGCAAAAGCTGGCCGAATGTTTTCCGTATATAATACGTAGGTTATGTTATATTATAGATGGTTGCCGTAACAATTAATGCCAGCTTATTAAGTAATTAATTACCTTCCGCTTAATTTTTTACTGTAATCCGGTTTTTAGCTTTATTTTGTTTATTTTATTTTTATTTTTTTACGTTCCCATTTCCGTTTTTTCTGCATACGTATTCCGTTTAAATTCCTTCGTATCTTTATTTCCATATTATTTTTTTTATTTGTTTTACGTATACTTTCCGTTTTATTTTCGTTTATTATGTTTATTTCCCGTAAGCAGTTTTATAAAAAGTAATATTTCGATATCGATTTGGGTTAGTCGTTTTTTGTACGTTACCTTTTCGACGACGACAATATAATAAATAACATTTGGATTACGGGCGGTAATAAGCCGTGTTGTATTTACGTAATATAACGTTATTTCGATTACTATACGGTTTACGTCCAGGTTCCGGGCGCCTTAAATTATGTTATGGCTAATTATTATTACAAAACTTTTCATACAGTAAGTGCTTATTTTTAGTATCCATAATATTGCCGTTTAATTTCCGTTTAGATTCCGGTTACCCTTAAAGGTATTGCCCAAAATATTGCTTATTTTGTCGTCGAGAATTAGGAAATTATCGGCGAGTTCGTAGAGATTCGTAATGCGGGTATCCAGATTAAACGCGACGATATTTTTGCGATCGGTCGCCGAATCGACGTCCTTTATAAAGTTAAGTTTACCTTTAAAGCGGCTATTAATAAGGAATACCGCCTTTTCGTTATATCGAAAATGGATTTTCGATCGTCCGTTATAATTACAAAGGTCTAGTTTTAACGTCGTTTTATAGGTTTGTAAATTTAAGTTGTTCTTGTAAATGTCCCAGTTTTTTTTTATTATTTTGCAATTAATTTCCGATTAGGCATAATTTTAATGTATTTTTATGGATAAAAAAATTTTCAAAAGTTGTTATGTTGTTACTTTCCCTGCTTATAAGTACTTTCCGCCCGTTTTTTAACGTTTCGATAAGGTTATAAAACTTGTTAATTATTATAACTGGAATAAGCTTTTATTTAATAAGGCCGTTATTAAGCCTAAGTATTTTAAGCGTTTTAAAAACGGCAATTTATTTCCGACCAGTAACCGATTATATTTTATTTATTTAGGCCCCGTTTTTCGTAAAAAATAAGATGTTTTAAAGTTTTTTCCGGGTTTTACGTTAATTAAGATTAACAAACGTATTCGTATGTTTTCGTACGTTTTCCGATTATTTTCCGATGTTTTTATATTAATTTCCTTAATACATTTATTAAGAGTTAATTAACGTAAGGTTTAATAAATAAACGCAAAATTATGTTTTCGAAATAAAGGTTCGATGTTTTTTATATCGTTTATTAGTTTTTGTTTATTTTCCGTTTTGTTTATAAAGGAATTATAATTTGGTTTTATATCTTTTGGTTTAATGTGAAATTCGATAGTTAAATACGGGTTTGTATTTAAGATAAGGGTTTAAGTTTTTTTATATTACTATTTGGTTTCCGGTCGTATTCCGGTTTATTATATATATTTAGTAATATTTAGTCGATCGGTTTCCGACCGGTGTACGATAAGGTAACTGTTTGCTAAAAACTTAAAAGTAATTATGTAATTAATTAATGTTTTAATTTAACGTTTTAATTTTACTTGGAATTATTTTCTGTAATTTTATAACTGCTAAACGATTAGTTTTCGATAAAGCTGTTATTGCTTTGCAGTTTCTGGGTTATCCTATTTTTTATATACGTATCTGGCTTTTTTTTTATAACGCTGTAATATTTAGGGTACGTATTTGAGATGCTTTCGGGGTTTTTACGTATTGTATTTGGTAGGCCAGCCTTTTTATTTAATTAATTATTTACGTTTTTTTCGATTATCTTAATAACAGATAATATTTTTTATTACTTACTTTTTTTGTTTTTTTTATTAAATCCGGTAATGCCGTTTAGGTGTTATCTGGTTTCCGATTATGTTACGGTTTTAGTAAAGATACCGGGAATATATTATGTATCTGTTAATATTTGGTAGGAAAAATTACTTTATACGCCTAGGAGCCTATTCGTTCCTTGATTGTAACCCGGATGTAGGTAGGTGTAAGTTTTTAATTGATATATTTATTTATTACCTTAATTAAAATTTTATAAGTATGTAACGTTAATTATAATATTTTTTTGGGCTGCCGTTATTTTTTCCCAGTATTCGTGCATTATTCGACGGACAGCCGTTATTTTTTTAAACCGTTTTTTTATTTTTTGTATTTATTCTTTAAATTTTTAAGATAGGTATTTTACTATTTTCGGATAATATTTATATAGTACTTCGAATGGAAAGCGGCCGGTGAATGCGTTCCGGGTGTTGTTATGTGTAAATTCCGTATTTCGCAGTAGTTTTGTTTAATTATTTTGGTATTTGTTAACGTAGTTGCGGAAGTAATGTTTTAGAACTTGATAGATACGTTCCGTTTGCTTATCGGTTTGCGGATAGTAAGCGGTTAATATTTGTCGTTTTATTTTTCGTTTTTTGTAGAATTCCGTTTAAAATTGGTTCGTTAATAATTTGTTTTTATCGTTAATAATTCCGGCCGGCATATTAAATCTGTACTTTACTTTATTGTAAAATAATCGGGTTAATTCGGTTACGGTTAAGGTTTTAACCGTAAAAATAAATAAACTTAATTTCGTAAAGCGGTTAACGATTATTAAAATTACGTTATACGTTAGCCCGTTTAAACTTAAATTTTTGGAAAGCTTTATAATAAAGTTTAACGAGATTTTTTGGAAAAGTTGTTTAAATAATAGTAAGGATTATAATTACCCATACGGTTTGTAACGAAGCTTTATTATACTCTGGCAATTCGGATATTTCCTGGTATATTTTCGGATATCGTTTGTTATGTTTTTTTAATGGAACTTTTTAATTATTAATTCCAACATACGGACGTATTCTATATATTTTGCCCTTAAATTATTATGGTATTAATTAATTAACTGTTTCCGTAAAGCGCTTTATAACAGAATTATAAGTTTATTCCGATAATATAAAACCTTATTTAGGTTTAGGAAATATCTTTTTTTTATTCCGGCTTGGCGTTTAACCGTATTAATTCCATAATATTTAAGTCCTTACTTTGTAACTTTCGAACTTAATCGTAAAATTATCGAGAAACTTTCGGTTATAATACCGTTTCGTTCTTTCATAATTCCTTTGTTAAAAAACGTAAAACGTATTGGTTATAAATAATAACCTTAATACTAATTTCGTTTTTCCCAAACTTTTCGAAATTTAATCGTGGTACGGTTATAGTTTACGGTTGTTATTATTTTGCTATTAATCGTGTTACTGTTACAATTTATATTTATATCGTTATACATAAGCAATAAGTTTGGCAGGTATATAGTTTTTTACTTTCCTTTTTTTCGACAACCTTTTACGATTATATAGCAAAAGTTTTCCGCCTGCTTTACGCGAATAGTAATTATTTAAACTTTAATTACCTGGAATCTGTCTAGAAACTTTACGGCAAGTAAGTTTTGCGTTGTTTTTATAAAGTCTCTTATCCTTTTGTAATGCTTTAAGTTACGTTAAATGTTTACGATTTATTTCCGCATATTTTCCGGTATTTTATCTGTAAGTTTTAGCTTTTTCTATAACGTGGAAATTACGTTTCCGTACGTAATTTCCCTTAATATATAATCTGAGCGTTTTAATAACCCGTCCGCCGGGTTAATAATGCCTGGTTGGTATTAAATTTCGAAATCGAATTACGAAAAGCGATAAACCTATCGGGTTAACCTTTTTTTAAGGTTACGTGCAGGTATATTTATGATATCTTTTAACGTTATGTAATTGGTAAATATTAGGAAACTTTTTTCCATATTTTTGAGATATTAACGCCAATATTTTAGGTTTCAATAATCGCTAAAAGTTTTTATTATCTTATAGTACATTTCTTTTCGGCTGGGCTAAGCTTCCGCGATTAGTATATAACTGGGTGCCAATATTCTCCATATTTCTGCAACAGTATCTCCGATATAGCTTTTATTAAAACGTTTATTCAACTTTAATATCCTTAAAATTATTTTAATATCGGAAGATAATCGTTAACTAAAAAACGTCCTTTAGCTTACGAAACGTTTTTTTAGTTTTTTCAAGTTAATGGAATTCTGCTTTTTTACCTTAACGTTACGTTCCTTTTAATAATTTAGTAATAAGTTCGGTAATGCGCAAATAATAAGTAATGAATTTCCGATAAAAGTTCGTAAAATCTAAAAAAACTTAGATGTTATAAATCGATTTTGGCTCTGGTTACGCTGCGATAACGTCGACCCGTCGGCGGTCCATCTATAAACCGTTAATATTAATCACAAATTTTAAAAAATGTATTTTTTTCATTTAAAAATTTGTATTTAAATGCTTTAGCGAATAATTAATATTACAGCAACCGTTCGTAAACTAGTTAGAAATATTTTGCATATTTTTTTTCGTTTTCCGAATAAATAATTATATTATCCAAATATACTATATAGATATAGTTAATTAATTCAACTAATACTTTATATATATAGGCCTAAAACGTAACTGGCGCGTTAATAAAATTAAACGGCATAACCGTATATTCGAATTGCCCGTAACGTATTTGGAAAGCAGTTTTTTACTAGTTACTTTTTTTAATTTTAATACGGTAATAAACATCCTTAAGGTCGATTTTCGAAAATACCTTAACTGCTTTTAAGCGATCCATTACCTTTAAAATCAAAAATAAGAAGTATCGGTTTTTTATCGTTACTCGGTTTAATCTCTTATAATCGACATATAATTGAAAACTGCCGTCCTTTTTAGGTACGAACAATATTAATACTTTTACATCCGCTTTTAAGTAACATATCCGACTTACCTTTAGGTTTTTTCGGATATATTTTTCGAATACCTTTCGTTAAGTTTCCGAAATAGGGTAAATTGGGCCAAACGGGGGTATCTTCCCTGAGATCAGGTCTATTACATACTTTGCCCCTAGCAGCTAAGGAAGCTTTTTCGTTACTTTTTCGAAATATACTTACCGGAAATTTTCTAGGTATGCGGGAAAGTCGATTATCCTTTATTTCGGCTATTTTCCGAATTCTGGAATACTTAATTTATCGGCTAAATTAATTAAATTAATAATATATACTTGCTTACCGGAAAACGTTAGGTTTGCGATTTCCTACTTATCGACTTCTTGTAACGGTTTATATAACTATTAACATATAACCGTATTTAACAAAATCCTTAATTTACCTATTCCTAGCCTGGATAATAAGAAATCGGGCGCCTTTCGGTCGCGGCGAATTACAAAGTAAATTTGCTTAAATTTCCGTTTATTCTTACCGTTATCGGTTATATTAATAAAAGTTTCGTAAGCTCCATAATACTTGATATACGCGCTGTTAACGCCGATAAAGCCCGGAATATCTACGGGAACTAATTAAAAATTAAGCTTTCTTATTAACCTTTTACTTACAGTATTTACCTGCGTTTCGGTATCTATATTTACTTATACTGTTACGTCCCTTATATTTCTTTTAATAAGTATTTTCTTTTTAAAAAGCGGCTTTATTTTAACTGTCCTATAATTATTAACCGAAATGAACTGGACGTAAACGCTTATTCTGGTTCTTTTTTTAAGTTTACGTTTAAAAACTAATTTGATTTATCGTCGTATATTATAACGTTCTGTACAGCTTTCGGAAGTTATTTTCCGTACGGCCGAAATAGCAAAGTTTTCATATCTTTTTTAAACCTGCAATTTATATTTTTATAACCCGGCTTTTTACAATTAAAGCATTTAAATAGGTCTTTATGGAAATTAAAAATGTTAAATTGTATAAACTTGTTTTAATCGGAATTAAATCGGCAGTTATCCGGTTTCTGAATATAAAAACGCTTACGATTTTTATTACCGTTACGTAACATTTTTAATCGATCTTTATTTTTAGGGTCGTTTTTCCTAAAAGCGTTAAAATAAAATTGCTTATTCCTGTTAATACTTTTAACGGAAAACGATCGGGTTTTTTTTGCTTTTTTTTAAACGTTTTAATAACGTTTTGCTTTATTTATTACGTTATTAGCTTGTTTTAACTTAACGTTTTTTCGCAATAAAGTATTTCGTAACTTTAATCTCAATTTGTAAAAGTAATTAAACGCAAAACGTTTATTATCCCGATTATTTTCGGGTTAAAGGCGTTTGTAAGTTTTGTTTTGTAAATTATGAACTTTTATTCCGCGTAAAAGTCCAGCAGCGATTAATTGGTTTGCTGTTGCAGTTTTATAAATTACTTTTTATATTTTTTATTAAAAAAGTTAGGATTTACGTAACCTTTTTTAATAAAAGTTTATAAGTTTTCCATTTTTAACTTTTTTTCGTAATCGAAATAATTAAACGTAACGCGATACGATCGCTAAACGTTCGCAATAAAAACGTCTACGTAACTTATAACCTATTAAATATAAATAAAAATATTTCGTTTTGGTTTTTTAACGTAAGTTTCGATAACAGCTTTTATTTAGTTTTTTTTTTCTTAATTAACATACGTTCGATAAGTTTTAGGCAATTATAATGCGATATTCGTTCGTTATTTTTAAGTTTTTATAATAACGTCGTAATTAACTTATAAAGTTCTGCTTTTTTGGCTTACATTATCGCTTGTTATTCGGTTAGTTGTTAAAATAATGCCGAATGTTACTTATTTTGCTAACGGATAATGTTTAAAATCTGGTTATTACTGAAAAGTTTAACCTTTTTTTGCTTTAAGTTTCGGAACGTAATAAATACGCTACGTTTATTTTCAGACCGTTCGATTGACGGTTGTCGGGACGTATCCTAATTGTATGTAAAAGGGGATTTAGAATTTTGGGAATTATGGTCCTTTGCCCGTTAAGGCTTTATCGTAAGCTTTTTCGCCTGTTTTTATATCCTAATCGATCGTTTATAAATCGTATTCCGATCGGTCGTTTTTCCGATTAATAACTTAAGTTCGTCTTATAATCGGCGCGTTTTGCTTTTGGTAGTTATCGCGTTATTTTTTATAAGGAGATGGAAGAATTATAAGATAATAGATAATTATGGGTTAAGGTAAGGTGATTTCCGACTAGTCGTAAAGCAGATTTCCAAAAAGTAAGTATATTAAGTTATTTCTATCTGGCGTTTCTTATTAACCGCTAAATAGCTATTTATGCTAGTATGTAGGTCTGCGCCTGGTCGGTTACCGGCCGCAGCCCTATAGGAGCTGTGTTTTCACAAAACGATACTTTTATATTTCGTAATATAAAGGGAAAATAGGTTATGGTCCAGTAATCTAGAAAATTAGCCGTTACCTTTTAATAATTAATCGTTTCGTTATCGATTTTAATCTTTTTTATTATCTAAAAAGTAATTATCTAGGTTTCTATAACGGGAGTTAAAGTTGTATATAAATCGTTAACCCATATAACTGTTATTTTCGTTTCTGGGACGCCGTATCGTTATCTTTAAGCTATTATCTTTTGTTATTTTATAATTTACTTGTCTAGCTTTTTACGTAACTTCGCGGTTTATTTCAGCTTTTTTCGGTATTTTCGTTAGGTATTAATTAGGAGTTTATTGTCATACACCCTACCGGATTCGGCCATTTTGGCGTATTATTCCCGTAGGTTTTTCTCTAAAAAAATTATTTCTTTAATTACTAGAAATACAGATTCTAGGATTTATTTTATAAAGTTGTTAATATTTTTTCAGAAAGTATCATATTTATAGTTTTTATAAATATATGCTGTAGAGTTTTAATTATAAGTTTGTTTACCTTTAGTTATTATTTTAAAGGTATTTATTAAGTGTTTTATAAAATCGATTTTTTCGGTAGTTCCTTTTAAAAATAAGGAAAAGGATAAGGTATTAGTTTGTATTATATGGCGAATTCGTTTTTTCGGATAGGAGGTTATATCGAGTTTTATAGGTTTAATAAGCTACGGAAATAATTGATTAAAATTAATAAAGTTCTATATATTAAGCGCGTACGTTTTAGATTAAAATTCGCCTTTAAAACGGTTTTAACTTTTGGGTCCCTTATAAATAATAGAAGATATAAACAGTACGGTCGTTATTATTATTATTAAAGTATATTAAGATAATTGTTATTAATATACAGCTTATATCGTTTTAATAATAATTAATTAATTAATAATTACTTAAATTAAGCGAATAAGACTTTTAATTGTCGGATATAAGGGATGTTAGTTGCGTTGTTGTATTTAGCTAATTATGCAGCTTCTCAATACGCGTATAGCTTTTTGTGTAGCCTAGCAACGGAACAATTATCCTCCGATTAGAGCGTAGCTAGGGTGCTTTAGCACCCTGGCTAGCTGACAATTATGCCTCATACTATAATATGCTATCGTACGCGGGAACTCTAAGTAGCTTAACCACGGAACAAATATACACCAATCGGTAGGTGACCTTTCCGTATATGGGGTGCGCTACACACCCCCCAATAGCTGACAGTAATACGGTATGGAGCTAATGGGCTAACATATCACCTGTTGCTTCTTATACTAGTCAATGTAACTGCTTGGTAATTAGCTACGAACCTAGATAAGAAATAACAGAATATATCGGAAACACATCTCGGAAGGCTACAAAACCCTCTTTCAATAAAACAAGGGGTCCTAATGAGGGCGCAGGGGGGGAAGACCCCCAGCACGGAGCGCATAACGGCTTGCGAGGCCGTCATGCGCAAAGTGCTGGTATGTACAGCCGTGGAAGCCCTACCTACCATGTAGGTAGCTAACCATCGACCTAGGCAATGAGGGGAGGGATGGGAGGATGGGGAATGCGAACTCTGTCGCATGCAAAGTGCCTCAAGCGGGTCTAATTCCGAGGGGGTAAGGTTCCTGCAACGGCCCCCAACCCGGCTGACCGCCAAGGCTCATCTGGACCCTGAATGGGCGGGAAGGCGGTGGCGAGGCCACATTAGCGGCTGCTAAGTGCCGCAGAGACCTTTTCGTTCATGCCAAGGGGGTAGTCTTAGAAGTGGAGAGACAGCCCCGCAGAAACATTTCGTTCATGATTGTTTCCTCGTTTGCACAATGACTCGGAAGTATGGACACGATAGAGGGGCATGCACGAAGGGTGACCGATGAAGAGCCATGCTCTGTATGATAATACGCTTAAGGCGCCTCACGGGAGGTGCTTAGCACTCAGTAAATATGATATAAAATCAATCTCAAGTTGTTCAACGGTATTCGTGGCAAACACTCATGGGCGCTGCCTCCAAACGATGCCCCCTTTGCGACACTCGGTCCCTATCCCACAAAAGATCAAGCTCACCCCACTCGACCCATCAGACGGCAGAGTGGTTGTGGTTGTACTCCGACCAAACCGTGTCATGTCTCACCATCACGCCCTCCAGGGGGTAGCTTTCAGTGTCCGTATACGCGGAACCATCATTCCCCCGGCTGCTACTGACGTTGACGTGATGGTTGCTACGGTAGGTGGCCGGGGTGAGGACATCTTCACTGTTGGCAAGTCGCTCGAAAGAGCCCGTACCGTTCCTAAACTGCTTCCGGTGCGACGCCCTGCCAGCCGTAGTGGCGCCGCTTCCGCTGACGGGCGTTCCCTTGGATATGGCGCTGGTGTGGCTCTTGAGCGGGTCGCCGTATCGCAGCTTGCGATAGATGGGCACCAGTGTCGGCAGACACGCGCCGATAACGGCCGCGTAGATCTCAACCACGGTCGCGACGCCCGAGACGACGAATTGCTCTGCTCCGGTCAGTGTGTGTCTTTGATGCCCTCCCCGCCAGCGCGACTTACTCGTAAAGTTATTTACGCCCTCGTTGTAGATGAAAGCTGTCGATATTGTGCGGACTACACTGGCCGCGAAAGCTCTGAAGTAGTTCGTTCAGCCGTAAAGTCCCACGGCAGCACCCACGATAGAGCAGGATCATAGAAAGACTTACATGCCACCCAGAAGGAAGACACAGCAGATGTTGATCTTCCGCCGCGTCGTGGTGTGCAGCTTCATGACCTCATGAATAGGCAGGGTCAAGGTGAAGAAGTCAATGATACAGTTGGCTATCGAGTTGCCTAGGAAACAGAGGATCGGGTCGAGACATTGGGTTGTCGGCAGCGCCTGAAGCTCTATAAACCAGAAGGCCTTCAGGGGCCGACATTGCACGAAATCCAGTATAGTTATGGCAATGCACCAGGCGATGCACATTGAACCGAGGATGTTGCAGCCCAGCTTCACCGTTGGAGTCGGAAAGATGCGCCAGTAGAAGGCCAGCACAGATAGCTTTATCAGAGGAGAGCTATATGTGTAGGCGAGTTCTGCAACAAAGATGGACTATTCGTTTCCTGTCAGCAGCCACCATAAACAGAGGTTAGTCAGTGTCCAAACCTGGAACAGGATAACGACAGAGTATGGATCCTCGGTCGCAGTTATCCTCATATCTCGCCCGATTCCCCCATTCACTACACCCACGCAAGAACCAGCCATGAGGGCATGCTGGGTGATGAGGGCGGCAAGACACAGATAGTCGTCCAGTCCGAAGGGCTGGCGGGTCAGTCTCCTTGCCCAGAACCGCAAGACGACAATGATGCTGGCGATGAATGCGAGGATGTTGACGCTGATAACTATGCCAGGGCCGCTATCCGAGTAATCTAGCGGCGGCTGTATCGTTGATGGGTCCACTGACGACATTCTCTGAGTTTGTGATAAGTAGGCTTGGAAAATCAACGGCGTGGCTTAAATGGCGAAAGGAAGGACCCGCGAATGGCGATAAAGAATCGTTGCCAGTCAAAGGCGTCTCAATTTGGGTTTACGTGGGCGAAGCAAGCCCTCCCGATGTGTAGATCCTACGATGTCAAGCTGTAAGACGGCTCCAGTTTGTAGAGGGTGCTGAGAGGTGGCGTTCTTGGGGAAACATCCGTTATAGGTATAGATAGGTTGGCCCTCAGGCCGTGATCAAAATAATTGACACACTTTCCTAGGACCTACAAACTAAAAGTGTGTCAATCGTTTCGACCACGGCCTGGGCCTCCTTCAGTAAGAATAATAATAGCATGAGGTTGCAGAGAGCTGATCTCAGGGGTGATTGGTGGCTCGGCCGCACAACGTGCCACTGAAAGGATTCATAATGTATGCTCGGGTAGGGGGGACTGATCTCAAGCATGATTGGTGGCACGGCTGTATTACCACTGAAAGGGTCCATGTATGCAAAGTACACATATGCAATACAGCACCCCTGAAATACTCAACAAGGGAGATGATCTGTACTTGTAGACCGAGGTTTCGTGGTGTCCCAAACCTCCGTCTTTCTCTTTTCTTTCGCCCTCATTCTTCTCTTTGTTAGATCAATGCAAGCAAATGGCTTGATTGACACGGGTACTACTATTTTCCCTACCTCCGTGGATGGTAAAAAGCACATCATATCATATCTTTCACCAGGAACTAACCAGCATCGGAACCCAGGCCACCTCATTCATGAAGTCAATCACGTTTTCACGTTGAACGAAGTTGAAGTAGATTGTTTCCTGGGTATCTATCGTCGTGGTATCACGGCATCACTTTAAGCAACATGGCAAGCCGGGACAGACATCCGCTGCTATCGCACCAACCCCTGAGACTCCTGTTCCAACTGGCGTATATCGCCATAGTCGTCCCACGCCTGCCCTACTATATCGCCGTAGCCCTGATCCCCTCCTGGAGGCCAAATCCCAAATGGGGCGCGAAGCAGACCTTCATGACCCGCATTACCTACCCATGGCTGGATGCCACTGCTCGCATTGGGATTACAGAGACGCTCACCTTGGAAAAAGGTAAGGAGGGCGGGAGGTTTCAGATCGTGGCACCGTCCCCTTCGGACGTCTACAAAGGACCGCTGGCATCGAAAACCACCAAACCCGCGACGATTGGAGGGACATGGTTCCCGCGTGCTCCCGACACAGACGTGACTTCAAAGACCGTCATCCTCTACTTCCACGGAGGGGCCTTCGTTCAGGGCGATGGGCGGGACGCGCAATGCGGGTCCATCGCGAAGAAACTGCTCGAGAAAGGGTGCGCGGACGCCGTCTTCTCCGTGCAATACCGCCTCTCCGGGTACGGGGGCGTGAACCCATTCCCAGCCGCACTGCAAGACGCGCTGTCCTGTTACCTCTTCCTCCTGAACAAACTCCGCATTCCGGCGCGCCAGATCGTCCTAGCCGGCGACAGCGCCGGCGCCAACCTCGCGACGGCCCTGCTGCGGTACCTCCACGAGTTTGGAGCGGCGATCGGCGCCCCTGCGCCCAGGTGCGCCGTGCTGCTCTCATCGTGGGTCGCGCCCTTCGAGTACAACATGGCGGGCAACCCGCACCGCGGCACTGACTTCCTCCCGGAGTCATACTCGGCCTGGGGCTCGCACGCGTACGCGGGCAGCTGGCCCGACGCCGCGTCCGACCCGTACATCACGCCGCTGGGCAACCCGTTTCCGACGCCCGTGCCCATATTCGTGAATGTGGGCTCTGCCGAGATGTGCTTCGAGTTCATCACGCGGTGGGCGGATGAGATGCGCGGGACCGACGGGAACGTGGTAGAGCTGCACTACGAGCAGGCCGCGGTCCACGATACGTTCTTGGTGGGCGAGCTGCTGGGATTCGAGGAGAGCGCCTGGGACGTTGCGGCGAAGATCGGGGAATTTGTGCGCAAGTTCTAGCTGTCGCTCGTGTACAACGTCTCGCCCAGTGCTAGTATGTAGTAATCATCAGGACGGTGGAATAGAAAAATCCACTTTAGCTTTCAAGGCTCTGGTCCTACTCGACTAAAACGCTATCAGTAGGGGTGTCGCAGGGCTCTACGGTTCACGTTACGAATGGCCTAATCTGTAATTGCATTGGCGCTTATCGCTACCTGACGCAGACGTGCGTTGGAAGTTCTCGCAGCAACTTGGGAATCCCATGGCTCGTGCTGCGAAAAGGGTATCCGGGGTATCAGCTCATGCAACCGCTACTACTAACTACTTTTAACGTTCTTTTCTTCCATTCTGCCACCATTGGTCGATTTTCCGATCTACCAACGATCTCATTAGCCTTGATATGCGGATAAGCGTTATTATGGCACAGTAGACGGATGGGTTATGGCCCAATGCTCTTGGATGCAATGTACTTGTACAAGACAGTACTTGTGCTTGGCAGACTTTGAAGTCGGGTAACATCGCTTATCTGCTCAGGTGCTAACTAGCCTCAGCAGTAAGCGGCGAGTGCAAAATTGATCAGTGCTCAGAAAATTGGGACCCTTTGGGCAAATCAGATTAATCCATATCGATATACATCAACTTCCACCTAAATTTTGCTGTGGCATTTGTACTAACATATGTTATTGTTATAAATAACCACATTACATATATTGCAACGAAAACATGCTTTTAATATTATATTCCGATTTGTAATACCGTTTTTTATTACTATTAAGATAATTTAACGTTATTTTAGTTATATATAATTTAAATAAGCTTAATAATAACTTTAATGCTTTAATAAAACTTATTTGTATTATTTTAATAAATTTATATAACGTTATTACGGGAAGTATTTCTTAAAGCTCGTTTTCTGTTATTAACTTTAAGTTCAAAATACTTAAAACCTTTTTTTACGAAAACTTTACAAAAATCGGTAGCGTTTTCGAAGCGGTTTTAAAAAAGTTCATTTTTTAATTAAGAAATAAAGTAATTCGTAATAATAACGTAAAAAAGAAAATTAAATATAATAATCTACTTCACATTTTTACGTAAATAACAGTTTTATATAAAGTTATATCGTTTTTAATTTTAAAACTTAATTTTATTTATGTTATAATTATAATTAAAAGCTATACGAAATATTTCGGCCGTTATTCAAGTACGATTCGTAAAGAATTTCGGAATAAAAAAAATTTTATTACCTTGCTTTGGCTGTATACGAATTAATTCGATCCGATTATTCGTTTAATACGTTAAAGTTAAGAAAATATTAACGCTATATTAATTTAAACGATTTAATTTATCTTATTATTAAGTATAAAATATTTTATTACGTTATTATAAAACAACTTTAAAATTAAGTTATTTATTAAGTTAAAAAATATTTTGCGATTTTATTGCTATTATTTGCAGTATATGTTAATGTTATTTTTTTCGAAATTGTAAAATTAAGTATAACAAAAAAAATAAGTTATTAAAAAATACAGAATAACTTCCGAGATAAATAGCCTTTAATTTGTCGATAAAAAAAGGAATTATACGTTAAATAATATTTAGGATATTATTATTATTTATAATATTATAACCTTTTTTTAAACGTTTTTATCGTAATACGTTTATAAATCTACGTTTTTTATCTAAATAATATTATATCTATACGTAAAAATACCCGCGTTTTGCAAAAGCTTATACGTTAAAGCTTATGAGATTAGATTTATTCGAGATTGCTATTTTATAAGCAGTTTTTCTATTTTATTTAATAGTGTTTTCGTTTATTAAACTAAAGAATTTAAGTATGTATAGTTTTAATATAACGCGTTAAATTAAATTTAATTAATTATCGTAATGTTAAAATAGCGAATTAAGATAATTGTAAAGATTTTATATGCGGAAGTAACGGTATAAAGTTAATTACTAATTTCGAATAAAAAAGCAAATAAAACGGTAATATGGAATTTCGAACAAAATTTTCCAATATAGCTTTATCGATTTTTCGGGGTAATCATATATATATATATAAAACACAAATATACCTTATTAACGTTTGTTAGATATTATATATAGCTTTTTAAATGGGGATTTTTTTTAAAGTTATATTCGAGATTATACATATTTATATATTTTATTTATTTTTCTATTAACTATATAAAGACGAATAGTTTTATTAGGTTTAATAAAGTAATAAGAAGCGATTTAACGTAAAAATCGCGTAATTTAACGGTAAAAAGTTTGAAATAGTTCTTAACTGATGGATTCGGCGATGCGTTCGGGCGGAGGGTGCTTTTATCAGTAAGGTTTACGTAGGTGGCGGTAAGGTCGATTTGGGTAGTAAAGGTAAATGATTTATCGTAATGTTTGCAGCTTTCCGTTTTTTTCTTATTTAGGGCCTTGAAATATACGTAAAATTAATCAAAATTGAGGTTGCTAACGGTAATGATCGACAGGAAGATAGGTACGCTTACAGTTGCAACCGGCGATCCTTCCATGTACCGTCCCAAAGTGGACCCTTTTCCATATAAGATTAACGTTGTAAGCGCTGCCGCTTACTGCTGAGGCTAGTTAGCCCCTGAGCAGACACGAACCGAGCTGGGATTTAATGTCACTGCAACGCTCCAGACATGAATTAGGATGCCAATACCGAGTACGAAATGCAACCTACTCCAACAAGGGAGCGGAGTCAGGTATGAAAGAGGATGGCTCGTGGATGGCTACTGCCTGTGCTGTCTGGGCCTGGCAACCTGTCTTTTTAAAGTTACTTGGTATGTAGGTTGGGATGGGATGACAGCACACATGCACCTCCCGCAATCCGCCAGGAATCGGCATGCATGGCACACTGCAACTCGCCGCTACACTCATGGATGAAGACGGGGGAAATTCATTTGCAAGGTTCTAGAGCAGTCCAACCAGTGTCTTATGTCGTTCTCGACGACCACCGACCCACTGATTCAGTGCGGCTGTTAGATGAATCGTCTCCAAGCCGAGCTCTTCGGCACCACAGACATTGTCCTCGGATACTGAATCACTCATTCCCCATCGTCATCGGCAACAATGGCGCTCGAGCTCCAAGACATCAGCCCCGAGGCCGACTTCCCGGCGCTCGCCCGGTGCTTATTGGAGGCCTACGAAAACCCGCCGCAGAAGTTCCTGCACGTCTTCTTCCCGATCCATGGGCCTGGAGCCGAGGCCCGCGAGGCGGCCATCCAGGAGGGCGCCGCGCGACTCAAGCTGTGGCACACACACGATCCCTCGAGCCACTGGCAGAAGGTCGTCGATGTCGAGACCGGCAAGATAGCAGGAGGCGCGGCGTGGAACATCCATCAGACGAATCCGTTTGTTGAGCCGCGTCCTGTGGATGTCACTTGGTTCCCGAATGATAGTTCACGCATGTTTGCGGAGAAGGCACTGGAAAGCCTCGGCAGGCCGAGATATCAGGCGGCCCAGAGACCTCATATGTGTAGGTTCACCATCACCGTTATCATCATCCTCATCTTTGCCACTTGCGTTCTTGCTTTTTTGATGCTCACCTTGAAGTCCTCTTCAACATGTTCACCCACCCGGACTACCGCCGCCGGCGCGTCGCGCAGCAGCTCATGGACTGGGGCATGAAGAAGGCGGACGAACTGGGGCTCGAGCTCTTCCTGGATGCGACTCCACAGGGTAGGCCGCTGTATGAAGCCAATGGTTTTATCTACGTCGAGGAGAATGTCACTGCACCGACGACGCATAACCCGGACGAAAAGTGGAAGGAGATAGAGGACAAAGTCGGCCCGTTCACGTTCTGGCTCATGTGGCGACCTGTCGGTGGGAGGTATGAAGAAGGGAAGACGGCCAAACCCTGGGAGACTCAGTGAGACTCCAAATTCCGTGAGAGCTATTGCGTGTAGAAAGGATGATATAGAAGAGCATAGGGCGTATTAAGCTTGATTATATTTGGCTTGCTGAATCACGCGCCTCTCTCCGTGCTCGTGCTCCTGGTGTGTCACTGCCATCGTGCCAAAGACTCATTTGTCTACAGTTCCTAAATCTATATGCGGCAGTTCCCCTCATTATCAATTCCATGTCACAGCGCCGTTGGGACTATTCAGAAACATCAACAACATCACAGCGCGTTCATCCTCTCGCCGCCGAAGAAGAACCAGGCCCCCTTACCCTGTCCGCCGCTCCTCCGAAAGCCATAATGTCCGCAACTCCAAGCCTATCCCCGCCGCAGCCAAAGCCAAAGCCGGCGAAGAAGGAGCCGTCGACCGAGGAGGAGGAGAGGAAGGTTGTGGATAATTTCCTGCACAGGCAGGAGGTGTAGGCCACTGGCCCCTTCATCCAGAGCAAGAAGCTGACCCGCAAGAAGAGCTGAGGCTGGACGCCGTAACGAGACGGTGGCCTTCAGCCGTGTTACGGACCTATGTGCTACGGGCGACGGTCACTATGCGAATCACCTTTTTTAACTATTATGAGAACAGGATGATGAAACCGGAGCTTCATGCTGTCAGGGTGCGAGGTATACTGATCTCTACAGACTATTCTGGCAATGTGAAAAACCATTTACTTCTTGGCGCCCGGCTGTTAGGGCGCCACCGCGAGACTGGGCCAATCAGCCCGCACCCGCCTATTAATTATCAAGGAGACCGATAAATCTCTGCACCACCGGAAGGCTTCGTCCTCTGACAAGCCTCCGGACGCGTTTCAGGTCATGGCAAGGGCTTTATACGGTGGTGGGTCACAAACTCGGGCCCGAAGTTAAAGAAGGCTTCCGGCCCGGCGGCCCCGAGCAGGCTCCGCCAAGTAGTACTCGTAGATATTGCCAGGAGCTCATCACAGGTTACCGATAAGGACCTTACGTTCCTTTGCCGCGTAAGCGGAAAATGCAGAATGGCAATATATGTAACGGCTGGGCAAGTTAATCAATTATTAAACCTAGGCGTTCGGGTTTATATTAATAATAGTATTGTAAAAACTAAATAATAACGAATATATTAATTACATTTGGTAATAATAAATATTAAAATATAATTTAAGCAACTAAGTTGTATTACAAGTTAGTATTTTTTAAAAATATAAAAAAGTAATAATTCTGTTTATATATTAATATCGTATTTACTAGTATACCATGGATCCGAAAAATACTATCGGACTTTTGATATATTTCATTCGGGATTATATAATATTATTATTAAAATCGGAGGTTGTAATAGTTCTGTTCCGACCGTTCCTTTTAAGCAGTTAGAAATTGGTTTATAATACGATTTTTTTTTTCTTTTTTAGAGGCTTTATCTTTAAAAACTCTAGTAAATTTCATTTTTTCTTTTTATTAATTTATTTATTATGTTAAAAAATTAACTAAAACTTGCAATAATTAACAACGAAAAAATTGCGAATCTTAACAGCGCATATTCGTATTTTTAATTTCGAAGTTATATAAAGTAGGTAATAAACCCAAGCCTAGAAAATAAGGCTGAGCTAATATACAGAAATTATTAACTATTTAATTCTAGGATAAATATTATACCTAGTATTTTCGAACATAACAGTTTATTAAATGGTATTTTACGGTTAAGATAGATTATATATTTTTATTCCGTGCTTTATTCCGACTCCAATTGGTGGTTGCCGATAAGTTTCGGTCCTGATAAACATTATGCCGGTTAAGGTTTAACAAGATTTTAAAAGTAGATAATAGCTTTGTACGGTAAACCTTAAAGTATTTTTTAAAAATATATAAAAAGCTTTATAAGCCTTCGCTAGTTTTACGGCAAGGAATTTTAACCTCGATCATTTTATAATACCTTTTTAAGTTATAATTAAAGTATTAGCTAAAATAATACGATATGTTACGGAATTTAAGATATGCGCCAGGAATTATCCGCAATAGAAAGGTGTTTATAAAAATTATCTTGTTTACGATAATTTATTTCAAGAAATTACTTTATAATTTAAAGCAATTAACGTTACTATTAATTCGGAAAACGTTTTTAATAAATCGACTTCAGCTTTTATTTCTTGGATACAGTTTAATTTCCAAAAAAAGATCCATTTTCTAACAAATTTATTATATATAATTTTGATTTGGCGGAAATTTACTAACAAAAATATAATAAAAAATAACGACAAATTTGATAATTTCGAAATCCATTTGTTAAAACAATTACCTTAAATGGTTATAAAAGAGAGTTTACCTGGTTGTTTAATATTACGAAAACTTTCCAACATTCCGATAAGAATCGACGTGGGTAAAAGCGGAACTAGGCAGTCTGAAGTCGCCTTAAAGTGAGATAGGTGCGAAACGGAAAGGTGTTAGTAAAGGATAGGAATTAAGGTAGTTATTTATCATTTTATCTAATTCTACATATACGGTTACGTTTTTTTTTCAAAAGTATTTCGAAATTATACCTTATATTTTTTATTTTCGTTTAAGTATTAAACCTAAAATAATTAATCATCTTTTTCGTTATATTAAATATATTCTTTATAAAAAGCCTTATTATTTTTAAGGTTCATCTTTAAGGTTTACCGTGCAAAGCTATTCTCTGTAAGGCCGTCAAGGACCCTGCTGAACCGTGGCCAGCGGGTATAAGGTTCACCAGGGCCGAAGCTTGTCGGCAACCACCAGTCGGAATCGGAGTGAGGCATGGAACTAAGGTGTGCAATCTATCCAAACCGTGAAAAACCATTTGAAGAGTTATCGTGTTCGAAGATACTGGGTATAGTATCTGTCGTGGAAAATTATCGTGGAATGATTTCTGTGTATTAGCTCAGCCTTATTTTCCAGGCTTGAACCTATATTTTACCTTATATAAAAAGCCTTATAACCGATCCGGGGCATTAATCTTTTTCTTTCGTAATATTAAGCTGGACAAAAATCGGTTAAACTGTAAAAAGTCGTTTATCGAAAAATAGCTTCAAGCTTAAAAAGCTATAAACGTATCGGTTAATCGAATAACTGCATTAATTGCTTGTTTTTAATATTTTCGGTATTAAAAAAATTCCTTCGAGTTAAAGATTTGGAAATATTTTAACGTAAAGTTTAGTTCTTAAACAAATTAGAAAAACAGAAATGTTAAAAAAAAATAGTAACAGTTAAAACCGAAGCCGTTATAACCGCGGAAACCGCGGAAGCAATCGATTAGCCTGGTTTTCCTTTTTTTTTATTAATTATCTATTAATTATATTAATTAGGATTTTGTTATTACGGGTTTTAGCATTATTAGTAAAAATTCTTTTAAAAGCGTTAAGTATTTATAAAGCTTTTAACAGGTTTTTAGATATGTTTAGTATCCGGCTAATATTTCTATTTAATTAGGCATTTTATAAATCTGCCCTTTTTACGTATATCCAGAATTTCCTTTATTTTGTATATTAACATATTTTTTTGTTTTTTTTTATTTTGTATTAACTTTAATAGTATTTGCTGTTGATTTGAATAAGGAAATATGAAAAATTAAATAGAGCTTAATTTTCGATAGCAACTCCAATTCGTAATTATTTTGTGAGGTTTTCTCGCCGTTTTTATATAAGCCGATATAAACACTTCTTTATAGCCATGCTTCTAAATGCTCACCGTGCGCTTCAGTTCTCATACCAGTTTTCTAGGTATATTATATATATATATATTCACCTATATCTCTAGCTTACGGAATACAAAGATCCTTTTCAGCTTAGAGGGTTCCACTAGAAAGTTACCCCGGAGACTATTTACGTGACGGCGAATGGTGCTTATTAAGATGGCAAAGTTAAAACCATCAACATCATCTACGCTACAAGTCCAGTTGTATCCAGATTAGCTAGGTTCCGGCCGTTAATGTTTCTTCTTGGTCTTGATTCCAAATGTCTAATGATCTAATAAGTCACTAGTGTTATCACCGAATTCTATTGATTGTGCTCTAACCATGAGCGGGCGGTGTTCTTCACAAGAAATATCGCCAAGTTCGATCAGACTTGGCGGTTGACCAGCCTTTCTAGCAGGGATCTAACAAAAATAATCGGCCAGTTGATTTATAAAGCTATTCGGACAGGGTCTTGTCCATAACAGCCTACAGATATACACCTTCTAACTCTTTTAATCGACCATAGACAATGCTACCCCATGATCACCCGAGGCCGTCACCTAAACCGTCTGATTATGGGTTGAAGACGGGCTAAGGGGGTGTACTCGGGAAATCCATTTCTTGTTTGATACAGATGAGCCAAAAAGCTCGAACCAAGTCGAGGCATGCAACCAAGTCCCTAATAGGTATAGGTCACCAGAGACGCCTTTCACAACGGAAGGCCATTGGTGGCTTGAGATAGGCAAACCGGGCGTAGCTTCCCCTCACGAAGTACAACGGCGATCTTAACCCTGAATGTGCAGAATAAGCACGCGGGCCAATAGCGAGACACTAAAATATTCACCTCGCCATTAATGTTCCTACATAGTACGGGAGCAAGCAGTCACTGGCTGGTTGTCAAGTGCTATATCTATAGAATGTGGAATATCGGCATTAACATAGACGAATTACAACTGTTCCAGGCCTCTCACGAGGCTCAATTACGGTACGGATCACCAGGGTGCTCGGCTTGACGTCTCCAGTTCTGCTTATGGATACTTCTGACGCACTTTCGCGTAGCCTTGTGGGAGACCGTCCCGCCATACGGCCATTTGGTGAAGACACCGGCGAAACTTAGGCACTGCAGCATTTAGATGCTAAACTTAGACTAAGACAGCTGCTTCGCCATCATAACCCCCAAGCTCGGGGGGCCGAAAGGGGGCTGGAACTGTGTAAGCAAGTGGTCGTTGGAGTATTATATATCTCTGGACCTTGGGAACTAATTCTTTATCCTTTCTCATAATTGTTCTCTTGATCATTCCTGCCGTACGAAATGTTTGTCCCGCCAGGCCGCGCACGATTTCCCATCGCCTCCATGTTCCTTTCTTAAGGCAAATTAGGGCGTGCTGGAGGCAACGACTACCAGCTCTTGGCACCACACCACCAGAGGAACTTACCTACAAAGAGAAGGGCGATTTCTTCAGGCCCATTCACGGGCCCTTCGACTGCAATTATGTTGTTGCCATCCACCCGGCCGGCCTGGGTGTTCGAAAGCAACCAGCTAGTGCCTCAGAACAACAATTGTTTTATTACAGGTGGATTGGGAGGCCCTGCAGCATGAAGGGACGGTACGGAAGGACGCGTATGCGACTTTTCAATATCTGCTCACCGAGGAGACGCTCCATGCTAATACCTCGCCACGTATTCCCCTTTGGAGGCATATTGAGGCCCTTTAGGTGCCCTTTAATGCTCTTCATTTGCTCGTTTGCTGGATCTGGGGAGGCATGATGTACATCTTCTCCCTCACATGTCGCCGCATATGTCGACGATGGATTCCTGTTTCGCCCTTTAGAAACTCGATTCCCTTAAGGGTCTCCGGACGGGCGTGCCACAAATGGAGCAATATATCACCGTTATTTGGAGTCGGCTCTCATGCTTTGCGCTTTGTCAGTTGCCACTTGCACACCAGCATCTTGTTTCATACTGCCGCATCTTAAACCAAAACCCCAAGATGGACAGCATTCCCAACGTCCCACCTCTGCATTATCCCCAAATGAGCCTCGAAGATAGACCCGGCACCGAATACAGTTCAATGCCGCCGAGTCCAGCGCCGTTCGCGCAAGGTTTATCTTTCGAACCCTATTGCGAGTATAGGGAACTGCAACCAAGCGCGTCTGCCTTCAGGAGTCAGGCCCACGAAAACGGCTCCAAGTCACAATGCGCGTAAGTTATCGGACGAAATCTTTCCAAATACTTTCTAACACATATGGCAAGGTTCATCCACGGCGTGGTGAATGATTGCGCTCGTAGCCGCTTCTGGAATAGGATAGCAGAGATCTACCTGCTCGACTTGGACACCACCAAGTCTCAAGGATACCGCTGCCCATTGTCGTCGTGCACAGAGGTCTATCCATGCCCGAAGCAGATGCTACGTCATTTGAAAGAATGCGACCACTTCTCTGAGGGTCTATTTAACTGTCCGACATGCAGAACCACACATGGTTACCCCACAGCCTCAAGCAAGAAGTGCTGCTGGAACAGAACAAAATTCACGCAAAAGCTGGGGAAGGGTGTGGAGAAGACTATACGTAGTTCTCTTGACCTCGTCAGGCGACTGTCTGGGTTGCCAACTACGCATTGTCCGACATGTACATGCTCTCCCCCGCCAGTGACACCGCGGTTCCACTCAGGAGGCAGCGAAGAGATCTTACATACCTTCAACCAGTCGGCAAAAACTGGCGCTGTCCTTGAGTTTACCTCCGATCAAATGCTAATAGGGCCGCCAGAGATGGCAGACACGAGCGTCCGGACATCATTTCTGAAGCAACGTGCCTATAAATTCAACGGAGGTACTGGAATAGGAGACACGAGGATCATCGAGCTAAGGGACACAAGCCGCCCTGCCGAACTGGGAGACACCGCGATCATCCCCGAAGACAACGACTCTGGAAATTACTCAATCCTTTGTTCTGACAATGAGCCTATTAGCTCCTCCCAGGAACCGGCTTCCGCCAGAGAGCTTAGCTTTCATGAACCAGCAACAGAGATTTCATCTCCGTCCGCTTCTCGGCCGGAAGGATCTCCTACAAGCGTGTCTACCGCGTCACTAGAGAACGAATCAAACCAGAAGTATGCATCCCAAGGTGCTAGTCTCCATAGGCAAGAGGCGCTTTTCAATGGCAACAATCCACTTTCCGCGAAGACATCAGAGATGCCCGCGATTGTTACCACGTTCCCAGACCCCGATGCCCCATCACCAATGCAATTCCAGTCTGCGGCTGATGTGGCATTCCAAGAGCCCTGGCACATGGAGCTATTTGCTAGTCCGGAAACGCCAGTCACGACAGTATTTAAGCATACGAGCATTCACGCGGCCAAACCATCCGTGCCCCCCATTGTCACTAGCTGGTCAGCCTCGGATTATGAACTTTTCCCATTTGGTCGTTGGACACAAAGCCAATGTCTCGAAGCCTTCAACTTTGGCATCGCTAGTACGCCTCCTGCAACCGCGGTCACGGACCTGTGCGATTCTTTCGTCAATACAGATGTCAAGGCCGGCACGATATACCCTAGCGATTCTCAAAATGACACTGGCGGCTTTGTTTCCATCTGTGATACGCCTCCCTCATCACAGTCCGCCACGTCATCTTCCAATTCCAATACCTCATTCGAGAGTGAAAAGGCGGAACATGAAGATCTCAAGTGCCCCCAGTGTGGCTTCAGACCGAGTGGCAAGCCCAAGAACCACATGGCATACCTGCGTAAGCACGTACAAACGCATAAGAACGCCAGAGTCAAATGCCGCAACTGCGACAAGTTGTACTCAAGGCAGGACAATGCGACATCACATGCGAAGAAGACCCATTGTCGCACGAACGTCACCGGCGCGAAGCGGCGCCACAGAAGTAAAGGGTGCGATTCAGGAGGGATTATACAGAGCAAGAAAACTCGCTCAGAAAACGACAGAGTCAACCTCCGGATATCTTCAGGCAAATGATAAGGAGGACGGGTTTCCACAAGTTACCAAGCCATATGGCTCTTCATGATTGATGACTTTCTCCCGCTCAGGTGGTCTCTGGATATCTCCTAGTCTTCTCAGCTAGTTAATGAAAACCATGGAACTCAATTTCAACCGGTTTAAGTCGGGGTTTGCCAACCAAGTCCACTCTACTCTAAATATGGAACTGTAGTGCCTTCGCATAAAGTCTAAGGTGAAAATGATGGCCATTTAGCGTTTCACGGCAACAGACCAAGCTGGTAGCTCTCCTAACCTAGCCCGTCAACATCCTTTTCATTCGCACCCGATTCCGTCTGTCACTGGCATAGAACGGGCATTGCTATAGACTGAGTCGTAGAACATGGGGCGAACTACGGAGGCGAGACACCCAGCTCTTGCAAGATCACCTATAACCGAAAGGGTCGGCCCTCCTAACCTGCTACATTGAGTCGGTCGTAAGCAGCACCCGGGAAGACCATCGATTAACTGCGTAAGACCCTGCAACCGGGCCTTTTATGCCGTATCTCGACTTACAGTTGGCTAGACTCTGCGTCTACTAGCACTAGGTGTACGAGAAGAAGGGCGACTAAGGGAAGGGTGGTGACAGGTGTTCAAGGGTCTCTCATGAAGCGAGTGCGTGCTCACTTAGGGAAGCATAAGGGGATCTGTTCGGAATAGTCTCTCTTCTATGAAGTCCCTATCTTTACATACACACCAGGCCTCAGTGAGAGTTACCGGAACCCTAATGGTGTCCCACAGGAAGAAATCCCTCCGCCGGAGGAGCTAACAAAGGAGGATCGAAGTTGTGTCCCTGTATGGCTCCTAAGCAACGTAAACCCGGTACTTCGGAATCCTTTGCCTCCAAGGTACATGCTACCACGGTTGATCTGTGTCGAATTGTTCACTCTCCTGATTCTGCGGGGGTCAGGGACGTCATATGAGCACCTGACTCCAGTATCTCCCACAGACGGTTCCACACGGAGGCAAAAGGAGCACAACTAGTCGTTACGCTGCTGCCAGTGCCAGTCAAACGTAGAGTATCCGAAGAAAAGGCCCCTACGATCCGCGGCATGACATAAGGGCTAGGTCGATAGGTATAGTTCGGTGGACTTGCCCATCGGTTATTGCGCCTAATCCAGGCGGGGTTAGTATCTAGACGGCGAAATGGTCCCGCTACAGCAGCGCTTTGGCTCTAGACCAAAAGCTTCCAGTGAGGATCCGAATTGTGCCAAAAAAAAAGTAGCATATCACTCCCGCTTCCCATAGAAGTACCACGACAAGGAAGGCCTTGAGAAGATTGTTGGCACTGATGCCATATCGCCAATTATCGGACATTACTTGGCATCTTTTGGGGAGTTCGATGACTAAGCCGTTCCTCCTCGGAAAGCTCGGGATCATGTCTGGTGATTTTGGTGTGCTATCTCCTTAACTGCGAGTTGGCCACACAATAAGCGGTAGCGGCAAAGACGCTAACCTAAACCAGCAGTATATCCATGAAACGTCGAATTGGGGCATTTGGCTGGCTACGAATTGGTGGCATTTGGCTGGCTACGAATTTCCCATTTATCCCAGAGCTAAACCGAAAATGTAGTTACGGCTTATTCTGTGGCCAACTCGCAGTTGAGAAGAGAGCACACCTAGCTCACTGAGAAATCCTGCTAGCATGAGTACCGTACGTCCCTCCGTAGCTAAACACCACCCAACATAGGGAATCCATCCTCACTCTGTAGATTATGTGATATTCAATGAAACGTTGCCCTTGCTACCTACAACGCGGCTCAGTCGCCAATCAACCGTCGTCGATTCCTGGCGATTAGTTACACAAACTTGCTTACAAACTTGCTTTTTTTCCCTTCCAGGATCAACTTTCATTGCCGCCCTTAACGCCGACGCCGCCCACAAACGAACTCGCATTGGTTCTAGTGATTGTCTAAGATGAGGAGGACAGAACATGGAGGAACGTGACGCGCGTATTAACCTTACATGTATAATGCAGTCTCACCGAAGAGTTTCTACTTGCTCGTTGTCGCAAGTACACTCTCGATAACCGGCATATATCTGCAGTGGTGTGCTGTAAACAATGTACTTTCGGGAGGCCCGGCCAAGAAGGCTGGCCTTCAATACGGCTGCATCTCCGCGTTTCATGCATATGAAAGATTGTACGGGGGAAGCAGGGAATTTTTGCTGGAATAGGTGGGCTCCTTTGGGAGAGGCACCCCCTTGACGTATCTCGTGATTGATACGTATGCATACTAAAGGCTGATGCAGCTTTGAGGTTCATGCAACTTTGATCTGATTGTGGAATCTGATCAAACACGAGGCGCGTGCGGAGGTGTGGGCGCGGAGATCGATAGAGTGCACCCCGGAGATTGTGTGCATTGGGCCCTTCGCGCTATACGACAGGGTGCCGAGCTACCTTGTCAGGAATGAGGCTCTTAAGGCCTCAATGCGGCATGTTTCCATACATGCGGCCGAGTCGAGAGAACCTCCAGGGAGGAAGGAATGATACCCTATGCACTTGTTCCGTGTTGGCTGCAAGAGGCCCTAGGGAGGCACATACTACGTGTTACCCCGGGACACCTCCGTCGTCGAAAGTATAAGAGAGAGTGTGTGCATCTCGCCCTCCGCCATGAACTCGAACGTCATTCCGCGCTTCAGACCTAGCAGCTCCATTGACCTCTAGACCTGCGACGTTCACTCGCCTTGACTGGCAAACCGGAAGCGAACAAGTATGCCTCGTCACCTACCAAGGAATTACATGTTCTAAATACCAATACACATAAAGCACTAACGGGGACGCCTGCTCACTCTCATATACCATCTCACAGGCACATTGACATCCACGACATCATCGTCATATACCAGTACCAAAGCACCGTACACGAACCCGAACACAACACCCTAGTAGCGCAATGGGAAAGCACAGGTATGTTCTCCGCTTCCCCGTCTCAGGCATAGAAGTCATCTAAGCTAATGTACCCCAGCAATGACAAGGGCGGCAAGCCCTCCAGCAAGAGCAAGAGCAAGGAGACCCACTCGAAAGCATCGTCGTCGTCGGGCCACGCGGAGTCGACAGGCTACACCTTCGAGCAATACTACGGAGACACGCAGACGCACGAGCAGTTCGCCGTAGACGGCTCCTCCCAGAGAGCCGACGCCCAACAGTACGTGTACGATTGGGATCAGACGTGGCAGGCGGCGAGTAGTGCCGGAAGCGGGAAGAAGGACAAGAAGGGGAAGGGAAAGGGGAAGAAGGACAAGTAATCAAGAAGGGTTCTGGTTGGTGCTTTCTGGCTGTGCTTAAGGGGCTATTAGGATAGGGGGAAGTAAGTGGGGCCGGTACCTCACTGGGGGGTTGATAAGTGACTCGCGGGTTCTCTGGCTGCCGAGTATAGGCTTAATGGAATAATGAATGGGAGAGGGATGCACGGTTGGGTTACTAAGTAATTCTTTGTGTCGCGCAAGGAGAGAAATGCAGAGGCAATGCGGAGGAAGATGCTTCGCTGATTAAACTTGGGGGTCTGTTTTACCAATTTATTCTTGATACCAACTTTTTTCCGCTTCACGAGGTAGCGTCGATTAATGCGTCCAATCTAGGCCGAAGACAGTCATGCCCGATGTGACCCTGAATCAAGGTGAAAACGCCAGTCCCCTCAGCCCCAAACCAACCGATAATACACATTAGCACTCATTAACCTGTTTTCCTTATCCCATTCTTTAATCAACCATCACATTACCCAAAATCAGTCAGGAAAAAAGGTCCACTCGAGCAATCAATCGATCACCCCCTCCTCTTCAAGCTCTTGCTCATGTCCAAAAGTCCCAAGTCCCACCACCCTTCGATGATCCCAAAGAACGTCCTGCGCATCGTCTTTCTCCCACCACCACCGTCGCCCGCCGCCTCCAGATCCCCGTCCAACGGGGTCCGGTCCGCGGCGGGCGTCAGCGGAGTGACGTCCTCGAACTCGCCGCCCGGGGAGGAGGAAGGGTCGACGACCGTGACCTTCCTGCTGCGGACGCGCGCCAGGGCGCGCCCCACGGCCGCCGCGACGGGGAGCCCGAGCGCGTCGAAGGCCCGCAAGTGCGGCGACCGGGGGCCGGGGCTGGGCCCTGGTGTCACGGGCGTGAACCCGTCGTCGTCGCTGTCAGGCGTCGGGGGCATGGGCGGCATCCTGACGGCGTTGGCGCTGGTGTTGGCGATGGTGGTCAGGACGGGCGGGGGAGGAGGGGGGCGGTGCACGATGGGCACGAGGACCCCGGTCGGCGAGGAGTCGGCGGGAGAAGAGGAGGCCGAAGTTATCGTGGTGGGCATGGCCGGCATCACGGCGGCGGGCGGCACGATGGTAGGTGCCGCGGGTGGCGGGACGGAGCGCAGCTCGGGCTCCGGGGTCGAGAAGGGCATGGGTGGCATGGTGGCGGTGCCAGCGCTGGCGGCGGCAACAGCTTCGGGGGAGGGGGGCTGCCGGGGCGACTGGCGGTTGTCTTGCGTATTTGTGAGCGAGCGGCCGACGACCAGCGTCGTGGGCCCGGACATCCGGCCGGAGTGGACAACGACCGAGGGGATCGGGGGCGCGGGGCCGGGCACGGGCCGCCGCGGGATTGTCTGGGCCGATATCGGCGCGGCCGGGGAGATGCAGGAGTCGGGCGCCGTGGTGGGGGGAGGCAGGGGCGGGAATCGGGGGCCGAGACGGGTGGGACTGAGGATCCGGGTGCCGAGGGCGGCGGAGGGGCCCGAGAAGAAGCTCCGGATCCCGTCTGTGCTTTTCCCACCGGCGGCCCCCTCCTCCTTGCTATGTGCTTCTACCTCCTTCGCCTCCTCCTCGAGGGAAGAGGAGGAGGAACCCCCACGAGCAGCAGCGCCCGCGCACCCCTAACCCTCGATGTCCTTGGCGGCGGCGGCAGGGCCCTTGATACGGCGCCAGAGCCCGGCGCACACGATCGATGAGAAGCCGAAGAGGACGCACAGCGCGATGCTGAGGCCCCAGACGGTCTTGATTTCGTAGCAGTGGGGCTGGTCCTGGGCCGCGAAGGAGATGTAGTCGACGGTGGGCTTGAAGACGGGGGCGCGGCGGTGGGCGTAGCTGTAACGGCCGTTGTTGCCGTTGCTGTTGTTGCCGTAGTAGTTGCCGTTGTCGCTGCTGGCCGGCGGTAGTGAGACGCTGGTGAAGGTCACCGTCTGCGACTGCCCGGACTGGTCGGGCGGCGGCGCGAGCGCCGAGCATTCCAGCAGGTTGAGGTTTTTGCCCGACGTCGCAGCCACCACGATGAAGGCGATCAGCATCGCGAAGTCGGAGGCCACGGCGATGAGCAGCGGCAGCAGGCTGTCATAGTACAGGATGTAGGAGGCCATGACGTAGAGGACAGCGACGCTCGCCTAATGGGTGCGAGTCAGTAAGGAAGCCCGGAAGACATGATAACTGAGGACAGAGTATGTCGGTTATACATACCACGGTGATGGTGCCCACCAATACCTTCGGCACGGCGAGCTGCGAACTGGTGATCTCTTCAATGGAGTTGGCGACGAGCCCGATGACGACGATGAGTGAGGCGAACTGCATGAGCCGCATCGCCGTGAAGGTAACGCCGAGGGCGCCGAGCTGCGGGGCCTGGAATCGCATTTTCAGGGGTATGCCGGTGGCGAAATCGGTGATGAGCGAGAGCCTGGGTCTTGTCGAGTTGACGGTGCGCGTGGGGAGGCGCGGCCGTGGGCTGGGGATGAGCACCGGGGAGTTGGCTGGGGAAGGAATCGTGAAAGACTGGGGTCGTGCCTCGACCGGAAACGAATGAGAGAGTCGTTAGGGTTTCGTTATACGAGGCTGGTTATCCGCTTAGGATAAAGCTGTGGAGAAAGAGAACGGAAACGGGCTATCTGAACTCGAAGAATGAAGTCCAGATATGAAGCAGATCCACCGCTACTTGAAAGCTTTGAACGACTTTTAAGACGAAATATAATTGATTTCGAAAGAGACCGTAAATAGGAGACTCGTTATAAGCGCCGAGAGAGTTCAACCGTTACCTAGTGATCGTATAGATATAGAAAACACCCACAGGGATAGAAAGAAGATAGTGGAAAAAAGACAGAGGAAAATAGGAAAGAAAAGACTCAAGGAAAGTCGTTATTGTGAGGAGATTTTGCTTAATTTGATGATGGAACAAAAAGAGAAACCCTCAACTCTTGCGTGGGCGCCTCTCACCTTATGTATCCGGAGGCGCTCTATTTTCGGGAACCACCAGAAGCAGCAGCAGCAGCATACCTGCATCGACCGAGCGAACTCAACGTCTAGATCCGCACCTTGAGAGAGAGGATCCCAGTAGAGACTTTCGCGGCTATTCCTCCTCCCTGGTCCGCTCCTGTCGGTGGAGCCATCATCTACCACCCATCGATGCTGGAAGCCGTATGGTTGTCTTCCCGCGGCTATCATTGTTCGGCTATCCACCACAGTCTCTCCCGTGGGCTAGAAGACAGGGCGTAAGGTGAAGCAGATGGCGGACTCACGACGCGCTGGCCTCGACCAATAGGAAGCGTAACCCGGCAGGGCGCCGCCATTGTTCGCTAGCCGCGCAGAACCCCCACTTACCAGGGATGAGTTAGGACAAAACGTCTTGCAGTACAGTATGTACTCGGTTCGCTCTAAGGAGAGCAAGCAAGCAAGCAAAACGCGAATAAACACCTCCGTCCAATGAAGGTGTGTAGCGTAGTCGCGCCAAGCTCCGTCGGATGGCGGTCTAAACCCGTTTGAATCTCGTCTTGTCTGATCGACCGCGGCGGGTCTTCGGATCGGAGAATTTTGATTGGCTCTCGGGACCCTGTCGTTAAATGAAGGTTTATCTGCAGTAAAGCTCCGGTGGGTCCGTTAAGCGCGGCCCGCGGTTAAACCGCAAATGCAGACGTCCCCCCCCAGGTACGGTGCTTTCGTATGTACGCCGGTACTGCAGCATCAATCGCACCGGGCATGTCGACTTCGATCTTCTACCGAGATGGATCCCAGCAGCACCTGTTTCAGGTCGCGGCTGGAGACCGCGCGAACTGGGGCGCCACCGAGGCGAGATGAAGAGGAGATGACGCGATGCAACCCGTGAGGCCGTACGCACGAAAGCGTGTAAAAGAGCCGCCGTTTTGTTAATAAAGCTACGAAGAGAACCGTTTCCAAGAGGCAGTAGCTCCTGTCCAATCGGTCTCATGTGCGGACTACTTGGCGAGCTTGCTGGCTGCAGATCGTCGCGACCTGCATCAACTACAAATAGAACCATAACCATACCATACGAGCAAACAAATAAATGTGAAAGGGAGGTAAATGAAGTACAGCAACAAAAACGGATCAGACCATTCGAGAGCGACATCATCAAATCATGCAGTGCACTCCCTACTGCTTCGTAAGTGCTAGAAACTCATCTGTTTGGCTACGCCTCACCGTACATGCAAGGGACGGCACGGTAAGGTACGTGGCTAAGGACGAGCCGCATCGCGGTCCTGGAGTCCAGCACTCGTCAGATTGCATTATTTTGTCCACCTTGACGCCTATCTAGAAGTCATACGACTCATCCTACCAACCAAAGTGCTAAGTTAGCCCGTTCCTCTCGCTTATTCATGAGACCGCAGCTTTGGCGGTTGGCCGACTATGGGAATCCGTGAGATATCATTTAAACTGTTCTCTCGGGATGTAGTCTTGAATGCCGGTATCCAGCCCTTCATCCTAGTAAATCATCTAAGCCGCTGCTACCAGTTGTCGTATTGGTAGAGCTGGCTGCAGGCTTTGGGTTGCTGGCAGCAGCAGCACCCCACAGAGAAGCATTCGTCTTCTCTTTAGCAAGCTCGCCCATCTTGGGTCCAGCCGTAGGTGTGCTCTTCTTGACATTGCCACCTGCTTGTCCCCAGAGGTTGGCAAAAGGATCGCCACCTGCAGCAGAGGACTTCCCTGCGGCAGGAGCTGCGGGCTTGTTGAGTGCTGACATTCCCGAGGGCGTGGACATCGCCGATGTAGATGAAAAACCGGACACCGAAGAGCCTGTTGGCTGGGCTTGGACGGACTGGAAATAGTTCGGGGCCGCTGCCTGAAAGCCCATGGGTTTCGCTGCTTGCGCAGGAATGGAGCTGCTAGACGTAGGAGCATTGAAAGCAGAATAGTTGGCCGCGGGAGTGGCGTTAGAGCTTGGAGGGGGCGACAGCGACGACATAATGTTGGAAAGATTAGCCTGCTGAGGCACAGATACAGGGGTGGGAGCAGCAAATGTGGCGGTGGACTGGGCGCTCGAAGTGACCATTGGCGGTGCAATACTGAATGAGTTCGATGGCGCGGACGTCTGGGGCGCGGGCGTCGCCGATTGGAAATCATCAAAGTCATCTTCGTCGTTGGTAGGACTCGACAACCCGGCCAAGCCGTTGGATGGAGCAGGAGCCGGAGCAGCCGCCGGGGCAGAAGCTGTGGACTCGGGCTCGTCGAAGGAGAACAGGTCGACTTCAGGCTCTTTCTTCTTCTCGGGCGCCTTCGCTCCTGTGCTCTTCTTAACCCCCGTCCTTTCAGTTCGTTCGGGTCTCCTTGTCCGTGACGAAGTTGCGTGGGTAGCCCCCTCGTCATACTCGTCGTATTCTTCGAACTTGTCGGCTCGACTGCTGCTGTCTCTCCAATCGTCCGACTGTCCTCCAAAACCTCCGCCGTCACCGTATACGCCGCCAGAATATCCACCATATGTCGTAGAACCACCTCCATACCCGCCAGATTCGCTCCCAAAGCCGCCGTATCTGCTGCTGCTGGAGAAGCCGGAGGCGCCTCCTTCAACACCGGTATACTTCGCCTTGTTGGCCCTAGCCTTTTTGCGTTCTGCGCGGATCCGCTCAACATCGCTCAGGAGTTCTGCGAGTTCCTTGGCGCGGTTCCTCACGTTAACGCCTTGGTCTTTGCCGTTCTGATCGATAAAGTGGAATTGCCGCAGCATCTTCAGCAGTGTAATGTGTCCTCTTGCATCGTCGATGACCCGTTCAGAACCATGCTTGATCAGGTACTCCAGCAACTGTAATGCTTTGTAGATTTGTCTCCATTCCTCGGCGGACTTCTCGGTGAAACGTCGATAGATCATAGGCATAATCTCGTTCAGGGTTTGACTGGTTGAAATCAGCTGCGAGAACGCGATGGATACGATGAGGAGGGAATAAATACTAGTTGAACGTGCCATTGGCGATTTCCTGCATGAGCGACGAAGATGCGCCCCATGGCTCGTTATTGGTGGCCTCTCGCACCTACGTCGTCGGGTCGCAATCAGTGGACATTCCCGTCCCATGAAGGGGATGACGATAGCTACCTTTGCCTCCATCTCCGTATAGTTCATCACGGCTGCAAGTCAAAATTCTATGAGCATCAAGTGATCAACAGATGGGAATAGGGAAACGACTGGGCGCACCATTCTGGGCCTTGCGAAAGCCGGCCTTGAGGTCGTACAAGGTCAGGTTCGAAACCTGGTCCTTCAAACTATTGAAATCCATCTTGACAGCGAAGTCTCCCGACGGAGACAATTATATAACACGGCCAGTTGTGTAAGAAGAAGGATAGTGTGCTTTTGCGGTGAAGAGAGGCAGGCGGTTTGGGGCTGTGGTCGTGGTTATGGTCAGGTTCCGACGATGGAGACACCCTGTTTGTTGCCCTTCGATGTTGGCCTTGCCTTGTCCATTAAAATAAAAATAACCAGGCATGGTCCGAACTCCAGCGAACATCAAACACTGTATCCGCGCAGGCCGAGAGTCACGTGATCACTCATATTCATCCCAGGGCAAGTTGCCCAACGTTCGCGAACCCAAATCGTTGCATAATCTCAATAGCCGCATAAGGTTTCTTCAATCGACTCTTCGTTCCGTCTAACTGCGGATACTCCGTATACAAGGTACAATGTTCTCTATATCGATGATAAATTATTGGTGAATTCTAATTGGGATTCAGTAGATATGCTAGCAGTTGCGTACGTCTAGTTTTGGATAATATCATCGCTTTCGAAGTGTCCGCGGGATCACGAGCGTTCTCGTGGGAGGTACCTCTGCCATTACGAGCATTCCTCACTCCTTCCAACCTTATACAAATATACGCTTAGACCACTTGCGAATTGAGAGATGCATTTATGCAGAGCCTAAGAATTCTGCTGCGCATTCCCGAACTTCGATCGAAGCACGAATGCCAACAAGCGAAGCGACCTTGGCAATTCCCCTTCTGCATTTCGGACGTCAAACAATTTTATTGTTACACGTACTAGAACACTATTATGCCGGGTCTCCACCATTGGTTCGAGTAGATATACTGATTGCGTTTCGTAGCGTAAAGCTTTTTATCTTTTTACACGGTAAAATATCGCATCAATGCAGTGAAATAAAGTTTGGCTAGCTTACTATCGCTGTAAGAAGGCTTCTGGGCTCACATTCTGATACAACACCCTAGCGCAAGCCTGTCCAGGGGTATGTCATTTATCAGAATATTTCGGATACGTCTATTCCCATAGGCTATTAGTTGCATATGCATTAACATGCTTACGCCTTGACCTCTAAATTTTATTCGGGGCCCTTATATCAAATCGAGCCCACCGTAAAGCTTCATCGGAAGACTTTTGCTAACTAAACGGCCGTTCACCCCTATTATTTAAAAAGCATACAACTTTCTGTGGTCTGATTTGACCTACTCTCAGAACTCTGTCTCACCTTACCCCTATCGTCGAAGTCTTAACAAGGTACGTGGTAGTGTTCTTCTTGAATCTAGCTTTGCCTACGCCTGGAAATCGTTGCAAGTTGCAACTCTCAATATCCTGCCTCCGGGAACTATGGGAGGGGCTCCCGGATACTTCAAGCGGACACAAGGGCTCTCTGGTACGCCTTGCTTGTCATACTATGGTAGCAACGTGCCGCACCTGAGACGCTACGAATTGGATATCTCCTGAATCCCTCGGAGCTCCCAGGTGCCCCTTCTACGAGTCCGACCTGCATGGCTTCAAAGGGGGGTTCATCAGGGGAGCAAAGTTCCCCGAGAGAAACATCCTGAAGGTGTTCTTCCTGTCGGCGGGTTCAACGCAGCAACCTGTATCGGCATACCGCCTGTCTGTACATAAACCCGAAGCTTGCCGAAAGGACCGGCATATGTTGGAGGGGTGGGGAGGTATACATACCCCGACGGCGCGGCTTGCGCACCAAGTCAGCTAGGGCAGGATGGGCGACGGCCTTGCCGCACCTGAGAAGATCCCCCGTGGTGCCAATTCTCCAATCAGCAGCCCAGAGATAAACCTTGCAGAGAACATCCCGCAGATTCCTCCTACCCGCACTCACCATCTGTCTCGGATCTGTTTGTGGCGGTGATAGGCTCGCACTCACCGTGTATACTCAGTCTTGCACATGGGATACATGAGTGAATAGTTAAACCTGCAAATCACATATGCAACCCTTTTGAGGACGGTATAGGGGCCTTGAGCTACCAAGGTTTTCGCCACACCCCCCCAAACCAAGCCAGGGATCGTGATGGATGGCAGAATTGCTCGCATGCATCGCAGCAATGGCGGGGTTCTCACGGTTCCAAGAAGAAACGGGACCATATGAGGGGAGCGAAGGCAAAGGTGTAACAGGCCAGCGCATAACAAACATACAATACCCGGATACCTTCAGTCTGATATCAACCTGATTCATCCCTGATTCAACGAGACGTTCCAATCCTGCACCATAAGCAACGGGGAAAGCTCCAAGCTATTACAGGCACGAAGAAGCACGAGCAGAGAGGGACAGCAAATTCAACGAAAGTGCAGATCGCAGATCAGAAAGGAGGCGGGGTGGTGGGGTCCAAATGTGGTTCCCCTAGGTACCTTGTCCAGCCCAGGTTGCCAGCTCGGTGCTTGTTCCGTCGTAGAGGCTGGAGTCAATACTGCTGTTATTAGCAGTTGGCAGCACGAAGTACGGACAAGTACTTTGCTGCTTGTCCCCGACGTTCCCGTCTCTTTGTTACGCTTCCAGGTGGAGGCAGTTACAACTGCGATGCAGTTGGCTTCGCCGGGTTTCCACTTTTATTGATTGCATCATTGGCTGCGAACTAATACCGACTGCTCAAGTACCCAGGTACCCCCAGTTATTTTTCAGACATGGCATCACTCAAGCCCCTCCTTCGCCTTGAACCCCGCGTTGCTCGACACTTTTCTTCCTCAATCTCGACCACAGCAACTTCCTCAACTTCTCGACCTTTTCTCTTCCCCAGGACAGCTTCATCCTCATATCCTTCATTCTCAATTCGTTTCTTCTCTGCCACATCAGCCAACATGACCAAGAAAGTGTAAGCTTCCTTCCCGCCTTCCGAAGCTCCTGCCCATCCCGAGGATACTCAGGGACTGCTCTGTTGACATTGTAACCATAGCTTCTTCGACGTCACCTGGGAGGGTCCCGTCCTCGACGGCAACGACAAACCTACTGCTACTATCAAGGGTAAGCAAGATCCTTCCATCACCAAGGATTCATCAATGTGTCATTTCAATGCCTTTGTGCGTTAGGGCGATGAAGAGACATTTGCTTAATTGTTCCTCTTATTTATTCTCCTATCACTTGGCCCGAGGCTCTGTTATATCGTTGTTGTATTCCTTTTATCACCCCGCATTCCCAAAGTCCCCCGCGAATCACAACGACCCATTCGTTACCGCCATTCAAGCTCCTACTGGTTGTGTACTTTTAATTCAGTTCGAGCTGACGGAACATCCTCCCATATAGAGCAGTCCGGCCGCATCAACTTCAACCTCTTCGACGAGGACGTCCCCAAGACTGCTGAGAACTTCCGAGCTCTCTGCACCGGCGAGAAGGGCTTCGGCTACAAGGGTTCTTCCTTCCACCGAATCATCCCCGAGTTCATGCTCCAGGGCGGTGACTTCACCCGCGGTAACGTATGTCTATCCCCAGTAGACAGGCCAACTGGGTTCTTCCTGCTAACGCCAATCCAGGGCACGGGTGGCAAGTCCATCTATGGTGAGAAGTTCGCCGACGAGAACTTCAAGCTGCTGCACGACAAGCCCGGCTTGCTGTCCATGGCCAACGCTGGTCCTAACACGTGAGTGATCTTTCCCGCCCTCTTTCACCGTACACTCGTCTCGTATATTAGTAAAGCTAACTTTCGAATCCAGTAACGGCTCTCAGTTCTTCATTACCACCGTCGTCACCTCTTGGCTTGACAAGAAACACGTCGTTTTCGGCGAGGTCGCCGACGAGGAATCGATGAAAATTGTCAAGGCCATCGAAGCTACCGGCTCCAAGAACGGTGCGGTCAAGTACAACAAGCGACCTACCATCGTCGACTCTGGCGAGTTGTAAAGAACCCTGCGAGGCCCTCTTCTCTCCGAGTGTAATAACTCTACCCGCACATGGCGTTGCGTTCTATGGCCTTCTGGATGGCATCTAAGCCAGTGGAATTGTTGAGGGATGGACGTGATCCTTCGCGATCCAGGAGGATCCCCGAGGAAAGCTAGAAAAGTAGTTTCGAGCTCAGTTAGTTGCGAACCCTTTCTGTCAATGATCACGTTCTCCAAATGACCGTTATCTCGCCGCCATGTTTAATATCAAGGCGTAGTTCTTACGTGTGGGCCCGAGGGTTTATGTGCATTTCGCGCATATTCAGTGCTTCTTAATGCACTTAGGTAGGATAGAGGCATATCATCTACCTTTAAAGTATCCAGTCCCTTAGAGTTATTATCTGATCATCAAGAAGAACTTATGGCCAGCGCAATATGATTCTCGGGCCGAGCAGGTTGTAAGATACCGCGAGCTACAGCCCATGTACCACCACCGCCTTAGAATGGAGTAAGGCTCATTTAGTTGGTACGGCGTCGCCCGGCGCCGTGCAGGACCGAGGTTCTAGCCACTCAAAATTCCTATATGTGGACGGATGACGATATAGGTAAGCCGAGCGAGGAAAAATCATCACTTTTTCGCATTTGGGGACGGTGAGACAGATGTGTTGTGCATTCTTATGTCGTCCGGTCATTTGCATACCGTCCGCCCTGCTCGTGATATGGATAGAAGCGAACCACAAGCTCCGGGGTCCCCTGTTGTTCCTGTCTATGGTAGCTGGCGTCGTACCGTAACGTAATGCCGACGGCGACCAGAGAGTTCTGTACCTATATACGCAGACATGGACGAGGCATGGAGTAGCGAGATTGCGAGTGGTGCGGGTTGGTGGCGCCCAGGATTGATCCTGTGGTGATGGAATGTAGGTAGGTAAGGTGTCTAACCCAGGTGCCCGGAGTTCTCTCGCGTCTGGACCATAATTAGATAGATACGGTATTACATTCCATTGTGGAATTGTGTTACGCTAGGGTGATGGCGACAACAATAGCTAGATACCCAACGACCGACCTTCACCCGTCGAAGAATCAACTCAATCAATCCGCCGTCCATCTCGTAGAACGCCTGAGCTATGCAATGCAAATTATACAAGCACGGAACCACAAATTCCGCCTCCCCCTTGAGCCCTCGGTTTTCGGGCATCATCATATTCTTCTGATAATCGGGACCTCCACACGCTGCTACTAACAATCCACTACGAGCCTACGCGAGCCACTGGTCGAAGTACTCGCAGCCGCCGGCCCACACGGGCCCGCCCTCCTCGCAGAGCTCGAAGACGGGGCACCGGCCACAGGGGACCGTTGTCAGGCCGTTGGCGCGGGGCTCCCAGTAGTCCTCGGCGTCGAGCTTGACGCCGCGCGCGGGATTGGACTTGGTGAGGCGCGAGGCGCGGTAGCCGACGCGGTCGCCGACCCTCACCTGCTCGAGGCGGCCCTCCCACACGAGCACGTCGACGAGCTCCTGGATGTGCTCGGGCTTCAGGGCCTGGCCCTTGGCGATGCCGGTCGACGCGATGGCCTCGGCGAGGTCCTCGACCGTCATGTAGTCGTTGTAGCCCGCGGGCAGCGGGAGTCGCACCGTCCTGTGGACCTTGGGGGGCGGCGCCGGACTGTCGTCGGCCATGGCGTCCGCAGGGCGCTTCCGGCTGTTGAGCGCCGCTTCCGTCGCCGAGCCCTTGATGACGCCCTTCTTGGGAAGTATAGGGCTTGCGGCCCTGCCCGTGCTCAGGTAGCTGCCTCGCTCCTTGACGAACGCCACGATGATGCGTTGCAGCTCCTCGATGTAAGGTTCGTCGAGGTATGAGTCGGTATAGAAGGGACCGCCGGTCGCGCGTGCCGAGGGCTTGATGTGCGCCTTGATCCACATCTTCTTGCTGGCATTTTCGACCGTGGTGAACTGGCTGACGAGGCGCTTAGTCTCCAATTCCTTGAGAGCCTTGCGTAGCGCAGTATCCTGCATATTCAGCCGTCGCTTGATATCCTGCTGCCATGCCCCTTCCGCCCCGGCCGCGTCGATGATCTCGTATACTAGGACTTGTTCTTGGCTCGTCAAAAGCTTGTATCTGTGTAGGAGCCATATTAGCAACGCGCCTACCGGTGCTAGTGCGGACGAAGGAGAATGCAATGGTAAAAGTCGACGGGGAAACGGAGACAAACTCACTTGGCCGCCTCGGTCTCGGGACGCATGCGCCATGCCAGACCGCTGTGCAAATTGACGGGGGCGAACAAGCGCTCGCGGGTCAGGAGTGACACGACGTCCATCAGCTTCTTGATGTCCTTGGGCGGGATGACATCAAGCCCCATGAGGTCATCTTGCGACAAGGCTCTCTCGTAGTCACCGGCGAAGGCCTGCTGGCAAGCCTCGTACAGCTGGTCCTTGAGGATGTGGAGCTCCTCGCCCACCCTGACGGCCTGCGACGACGCCATCTCGGCGGCTTGTTGAATGCGGGTTCGCTCGGACTGGGGCTCGGGTTTCGACGAAGAGCTGGTAGACGCGGTAGTCGAAGCGCGGCAGGCGGTACAGCCGTGCTAGAATTCCTAATTGAGCCGCTTCCATGCAGTGAGTAGACTGCAGGGACTGGGAAAGCGTCAAGAAAGGACGGTCCCTGTCAATCGTGATCATCAATGCGAAAAGGCCGAAGGGGGAAGGGAATTATGACTAACTCAAAAGTCCATCTCCAAAAACGATTTGCTTGCTCCTGCTCCTGCCCCTGCCCCTCGGCATATCAAGGCTTAATTTTCTTATCGAATTATCTTATCTTATCTTTCACCCAAGGCACAATTGTAGTGGGGGCTCTGACGGTGGGTTAGCAGGGTACTGTAGGTATTTCCTCCCCCTCCCCTCCCCCTCAGCCCAGCCCATGAGATGTGACGTATCGGGATTGAAGAATGAGGGTACCCAATAAACCGGATGTGAGACTATTATGCATATTCCAGTGCTTTGTATATATGTGGTATGCGCTTAATATCAGTTATTCGAATACAGGATGAAAGTTCCCATTTAAAAGCTCCCTGGGTGTTCGTCCATAGTAGAACCATCACCTGGCCAATCACACCCCTGCCGCATCGCCCTCTCTGGAAAGCTCTGGAAGTCTATGGTGCCGATGCGGGACCAACTGCGGGACGCAACTCAGCCTTGGGATACGATCCGTCCTTTTGAACAGTTTGTTTGCTGCTCTCTCTCATAATTCGACGGCAACTTCTCTCTCCCATCTGCTTTCCAAGGACCTCCTCTTCTTGCAGTACTCTAGTATCGAAGTCCTCATCACAGGCCATTCGCGACAAAGCAACGGCAATGTCCTCCGCAGACGAGCTCAAGGCTCTTGGGAACAAGGCGATCGCCGAGAAGAAGTTCGACGAGGCCATGTAAGTTGTATAAAACACGTGCGCGTTATGGGCATCAGATTGCTTTGCTAACATGTGATATCTATGTAGTGATGCCTTCACTAAGGCTATTGAAATCGAACCCAGCAACCATGTCCTCTACAGCAACCGATCCGCTGCCTATGCTTCTAAGAAGGATTGGACGAATGCTCTGAAGGATGCTGAGAAGACGACCGAGATCAAGCCTGACTGGCCGAGAGGATGGGGCCGGAAGGGTGCTGCTCTCCACGGCGCCGGTGACCTGCTTGGTGCAAGCGACGCGTACGAGGAGGGTCTGAAGCATGACCCCGACAATGCTGGTCTGAAGAATTCCCTTGCCTCTGTAAAGAGAGCAATGGAGCAAGAAGCCGGTGGCGCTGGCTTTGATCCGGCCGGCGGCATTGGCAGGATGTTTAGTGACCCCAACCTGCTCCAGAAGCTCATGAACAACCCCAAGACGAGCGGCTACTTCGCCGACCCCTCTTTCATCGCCAAGATCCAGGCCATCCAGCAGAACCCAAACAACACCCAAGAACTGTTCAGCGACCCCCGCATGATCCAGGTGCTGGGTGTCGCGATGGGAGTTGACATGGATATGAGGATGCCTGGTGATGAACCTCCGGGTACGTCTTCCGGCGGTAACGCTGCTGCCCAGGGCGATACCGAGATGCCCGATCTGGTTCGCGAGGAGCCCAAGACGACCTCGAAGCCGGAGCCTGCAAAGGCCCCGGAACCCGAACCTGAACCGGAACCAGAGGACGAGGAGACGCTTGCCAAGAAGAAGGCAAAGGAAGAGGCCGACAAGGAGAAGGCGCTGGGAACTGAGAATTACAAGAAGCGCAACTTCGACGAGGCTATTGCGCATTACAGCAAGGCGTGGGAGCTGCACAAGGATATCACCTACCTCAACAACCTGGGTGCCGCATACTTCGAAAAGGGCGACTACCAGGCCTGTATCGACACTTGCACCAAGGCGGTTGAGGAGGGCCGCATGATCTACGCCGATTTCAAGACCATCGCCAAGTCCTACGCGCGTATTGGCAGCGCTTACGAGAAGATGGGCAACATGGACGCTGCCATTGAGAACTACAAGAAGTCCCTTACCGAACACCGGCAACCGGACACCGTCACGAAGCTCCGTGCCGCTGAGAAGAAGAAGGTTGAGGATGCCAAGAAGGCCTACATCGACCCGGCCAAGGCCGAAGAGGCGCGTGAGGAGGGTAACAAGAAGTTCAAGGAGCAAGACTTCCCCGGCGCGGTTGCCGCATACACCGAGATGATCAAGCGTTCCCCGGAAGACCCACGAGGATACAGCAACCGTGCTGCCGCCTACGTCAAGCTTTTCGAGTTCCCCAGCGCCCTTGATGACTGCAACATGGCCATCAAGAAGGATCCCAAGTTCATCCGGGCTTACATCCGGAAGGCCCAGATCTACTTCGGCATGCGCGACTATTCCAAGTGCATCGACGCCTGCAACGAGGCTACCACCGTGGACAACGAACATCACAACGGTGCCAACGCGCGCGAGATCGACCAGCAGCAGCAGAATGCCTTGCAGGCTATGTACTCGGCCCGCGAGAACGAGACGGAGGAGCAGACCAGAGAGAGGCTGCAGAAGGACCCCGAGGTAGGTCTAAAAAAGATGTTACTTCGTGGTTTGTAGGAACCCTTTGCTAATCGTCTAAAATAGATCATGGCCATCATGGCGGATCCCGTGATGCAGTCCATCCTCCAGCAGGCCCAGTCCGACCCCGCCGCGCTGCAGGAGCACATGCGCAACCCGAGCGTCCGCTCCAACATCCAGAAGCTGATCGCCGCCGGCGTCATCCGCGTCGGCCGATAAAGCGTCGCGACTAGTAGAGATGGCTAAGTGTAAGATCTCGAGTACAATCCTAGTCGGGCCGGGCTAAGTTTGCAGGCTTTGTGCCAAGCCACGCCGACTCTCTCATTATCTTCCTTTTTAAGGCTAATGGAACTAAGTGGACGGGTGGCGTACTCTTAACGTGAGCTTGTTTGCAATTTGGCGTTGAAAATTGAGGCTCGCATGGTAGGTATACACCAGGTTACGTAGTAATGAAGTGTTCATGAGCATTTGATATGGACGCCCCCCTGGATTGTTGGAGTGAGTGTATCGTAAGCGCCTCGTTTAAACGTCGTCGATCTCCCGTGCTACTCTTTCTCTCGTCTACATAATTGTGGTTATCCCTCCCTGGTGTCTCAGCTAAGGTAGATATCACCTTTTTGGTCTTGTTCCTCCTATTGCTGATTGCCGGACTCGGACCACTTCGAATATTATATACAGTTCGCTATGATTGTTGGATTAAACCTACACCTTCATTTCATATGCACACATACCTACATGTTGTTTTCTGACGCGCCCCATCTCCGTACGAGGAGAAGCCTTACGATATACCATGAGCATCCCGTCCCATAGACACATCACTCGGGTCTTGAAACAGCGTTCCACGACTACGGTTCAACAAATAAGTAACAAACTCTCAAGCTTAGTCCATCTTTACGGGTCTACCTGTTACATAGAGTGCTCCCTGTTTCTGAAATGTGTATAAGCCTTGACCAGCTCACTTACTCACCCGCCGCCTGACCTTTCTTTGCATGCTTCATATGCGACACGAGACGAGGGTTTCTTACGAAACCTATTTCCGAAGGCTATTCACAATGAGATCCTATGCCCTCAGCACTCTTGTCACGCCTCGGTCGTATGCGGTTCTTGCAGCTTCTCGGCCCGCGAGCATCACCCAGCAGAGACCTCCCCCTAGTGACTAAGAGGACCAGGGACAGCGGAATCAAGCACTGCCGCGTCGCCGAGGGCCTGGGCGCCATAGGCGTGTTGCCGGGTCTGGATCCGCGCGACCGCTGGGCCACCAGGGGCTGGGACGACGACTACGTGGCACCGCTTCTTCGGTTACGGGACCCGCAACGTCTGGCTCGAGGCGAATGCAGACCCCGGCGAAACCGCCCCGTAAGTCCAACCAAGCCCTGACCGAGAACATCGTACGAGGTAGTTATTGTTAGCTTAGCTACACGCCCGCCCACGCCTGATGAAGGGACCGGCGCGCATAGCATAGTATTCGCGGCGGGTGACTGATTAACTGGAGTCATACGGTCGTCAACGGAGATCTGTACGCGTGGATCGGATACGCCATGGAAAATTTCAACGATGGATCTAGGGAGGAAGAACACGAGCTGGTTTGGGAAGGCTTCGTGCAGCATATACCCGAAATGGAGTCAGTTGGGGCCTGGATAACGCTGACCCCTATCTCGTATAAGGAGATGAGAACATCTGCTATGTACCCATCCCGTTCCGTAAATGGTGGCGAGTACGACGTCTTGTTTGTGAGCTTCGGCTACTGCTATGCTTTCCCAGTGACCTATCATATTTACTGAGTGTTTCGTAATGTCCTTGATTCAGTGACAGTTGAGACCCTTGGCGTCGTCTCGGCTGGTTGCTTCTCCTCGGACTATCCGCCATGAATACGTGCCACCGCAGAGCAGTGTGGCCCGTTAGAGACAATCCGATGACTGGGGGGCTCTACCATACTTCTCAAGAGATTTCTCGTTATACCGGCTAAGCTCTGTCTGTGCCCTTGTACGGCCAGACAAGCGGTGGTGTCCCGGGGCTCTGGGTCGAGACACCCGGCGCCTCGATGCGCCCAAACGGACTTCCGGGTATTCAGCGCTTCCAGGCTGCCTCAAAGTCCAGCATGGTGGGCATGCCGGCCACCGCATCCAGAAAGAAAGCTTGGTCCGCCGCAAATTGCTAGGGATGCAGCACCCCGTCACGGCGAACGGCAACAGGAGCGTCGGCAGACATAGGTGATTCCGCGACGGCCAGAATAATTCTACTTCCGCCTGCACGCTAGGTACGATCTCACGAAGTCTAGACCGGTATCCCGATAACACGACCGCACAGAACTTAGCGTTGCTTGCATTCAGATGCGCGTATGTAGTATAGGGGCTATTCCACGGGCGCCGGCCGAGCACGCGAGCCCCGGCCCAATCTCCGCGGCAGGATCGACCGTCCACGAGCTGACGCCGTGAGTCGCATACTGCGCGACAGTTTGCCCGATTAGTGCCGTCACCGCGCCTAAGTGCTACGAAGCCCAGTTCTGTGCATTTGTCTCATCCCCGCTGTGGTTGACGACCACAAGCTGACGGAGCTGAGAATGAGGCTCTCGAGGCGCCGCACATCCTCCCATCAAAGGCTTCTCGCAGACCATGCGCGCGTTCAGCTCCAACATATCCCCCTGCGGGCTGCTTGATCGCGAGCTCTGTTTGCGTCCGGAGCTCGGCCGGGTTCGACTCCTGCCGGGCCGCCTGCGCCGCCGCATCCGCCCTCTCTGACCACGGGGAAGAAATACGGCACCAGCGAGGATGGCGGTGTGGAGAACTACTTGTTCTTTGTTGGCAGTACGATAGCCCTGACCGGACTCGGTTGGTTCAGGGCCGGTACTTAGATGGGAACAGGAATGGCATGACGTAATCTAGATCTGTCGCGGGTACATATAACGCTATTGCTAGCAACGCAATAGCGGCGTCGCTTTTGCGACAAGATCCTAACTAGAGTAAAGATGAGAACCACATCATCAGTCGTCTACGACGGCGACTAGTGGCTCGTTGCGTGGTAGGAATTCACGTTGGACCCCTGAAGGTGTTAAAGATAGGTTGAACACGCGTTGGATTCCATACTAAGTGACCAGCCTTGAGGGTTGGGGAACTAAGCATCTATATATACAAGTGGTGCGGGCGCCATTACCCCTATTCTAACAGAAGGAACCCGGCACTCCAGGGCCACACGTTAGGGAGCCTGTGTCCACCTTTTCTGAATTGTCTAGCACACCCCTGGCAGCGCTTGGCTATCAGGGCTTCCCGTCCTTCTTAAATGACTAACGTATCGCTCGACCGGTCAAAAAATGATTAGAGGTCCCAGAAAGTCTGTATGGTGAGCCCAACGCGTTGTTGTACTCAGTTTATTCCATTGGTAATGGCGCAACAACATCGCGTCTTAACTCGACTATATTCAGAAGTTGCCAAGCTATATGACAGCGCTCAGGGGTTCAAAGGTAGACTACCGAGTATACCATGAAGCCAAATTGACAGCGGTAATTAGTATCTGGGAAATAGCCTCCCCTCCACTCCCATATAACATTGCAATGCCGCCAATAGATGTTAGTGATCGTCATATCGTCCACAAACCCTTATTCGCCTCGCCGGCGCACTTCGAGGCCTATCAATTTGCGGGGCTTTAAACGTCTACAGGGATCACTTCGAGTGAAGTAGATAGGAATCCTTTCTACAGAATGGGAATGAAAGTTGACCTCGTCTGTCGGGAGGCCTAGGTGGTCGGTTAACCGCAGCAGCCTGTGGCATCTTGTGATGGGATAGCGCCAGGGGTTGTCCTGTCACTTGGAACAAAGAGTCAACAGCCACGCCTAAGCAACTGCACAGAGAACAATGTAGCGTTCGGTCAGCGAAGGGAAGCATCGCTTACCAGGGGTCGCCCATTCGCTCCCACTGAAACACAAAAGCCCCGATGAAAGCCCCTATGAAGATACAGATGATGATGAATCCGTTATAGTACATAGCCATCAGCATGATCCAGTACGCAAGCGCGAATTGCAACATATGCAGCAGGGCTCGGACGACCTGCTGCCAGGCGTTCGGACGGAATGGTACGTTCGTATCGAATGTGTGGTGGCTCTTATCAATCAGAGACCTGGAGCCATTGATTGTCTCGCTCGGGTGGTGTGTGTCGCCGCGTACCGCCGCCATCGCGATGATCCTCTTGTGTTGGGAGATCAGACGCCTGTCGTACAACTTGGACGCACGACGGAGTGCCTCGAGGAGGACGACCATGAGGATCACGGCAATGCAGAGGCCCGCGAAGGCCCCGTGCGACCCGATCCTCCACTTCTCCGAGAGGAAGCACGCATCGATGGTTTCCCAATTCCAGAGCATCTGTGATATAAAAGCCATCAGAACACTGATACACCAGAGTCGAGCTAGCAGCAAATGCGGACGCTCTCTTACTTTAATCTTACACCCGCTCGGGATCATGGCCATCGGAGACATGCCATCTCCCATTCTCGCCGTAGCCATTGTCGTCGACGGAAAGGGCGTGGCGGTCGGGGTGCCTCTATACTTTTCTGTTGATGTTGAAGAGATTGTACCTTCCAGAGACGACATGGACATGGTCAGGGAAGGATCTTCCATGTTGCTTCGGTAGACGTTACTAGTGAATAGGTCGATGTGAAGGGTAACCCGGCAAGAACCGCATACCTATGTGATAAAACGCTGGTTGCGGGGGATAACGGGAACTAACACCACACTCCTGGATTGTCAAACGAGCCCCTCTTTGTTTCATAATGTCGAGTGTGGCTACCTTGAACAAAGATTAGTCCGCTACTGCAGAGAGCATCTGTGTGCCTCAAAGAGTAATTAGTGGCGTAGAAAGCGTTGCTCCCTCGGATAAACCAAAGCCGTATTTTGCGCAGTAAAAGGAGACCTTTATTATGGAGCTATGCTTGCCGCCGGGTTTATAGATGGCGAGATCGAGGCGGATGCCATATATAGTAACGAGATAAATACTTATGAATTCTCCGCTGACCTTGAATTAAAGCAGACCGACGCCGCGCACTAATTACGAGCTCTTCTGGCTGTCAATAAGCTCTTTCAATGTATCTCCACGCGGCCGAAATAAATAATCAGGCCCGTCATGTGTTGCAGCGATTATCTCATAAAGCTGAAACGTCGTTTCGTTGTCTCCCACTTCTAAGTTGGGGATGCCTTGCACCCACCTCACCGAGCTTACCCGGGGCAACCTCGAAGTCGACGTACCAAAAGGTTTTGGCCAGCACCAGACTTGCTTGTTGATACGCCATAGCCTTCCCTGCGCAGTTTCGCGTACCAAGAGAAAAAAGGAACAAACGCATCCTGCATGAGCTTTCTCTGGGCCTCGAACGTGTGCGACTCAATCCAGCGTTCAGGAAGAAAGGAGAAAAGCTCAGGGAAATACTGGTCATTATGGTGGATTGCGTACATGTTAACGCCGACCTGAACCCCAGGGGGTATTAACTTGTCCGTCGACTACAAAGGGTTCTCCTGATGTGTCTGTAGTAGAAAGCTCTCGCCACAATGTACCAGAAATAGGCGGAGATATACGTAACGTTTCATCAATGCACGCCCGAAGGTACTAACAGCCTGAAAGTTTAGGGCCTGCTTAGATCTCGTTGCTGTTGTGGAAAGTTGGAGGTATCTCTTTTGCTAGTCTCACGTAGGCACTAGTATTACGCGATAAGTAGAAGCACACCACGCTCAGCAATGTGGCTGTTGTTTCACCCCCTGCTGGGAAGAAGAAACTTGCTTCTGCCCAGATCTCGCTGTCCATGGAAGTCTCCCGTGTTGGAATTCACCTCATCAGCAAGGAGAGAGTACAGACTATGCCTAACATTCTTCCCTTCGGCAACACTTGAAGCGAGGCTCTTTTCGAGGTAGTAAAGTACCGGCGCACATCAGCAGTGGCTAGTGTTTCGAGGACGCTGTACAGAGGTCGAAGCAATTCCACCGAAGTCCACGGATTGCAAAGTGGATTGCGCAATTTGCCAAGCCCACGCCACCCATTTAGCCCTTCCTGAAATGGACGTCCATCCATTTGAAGCTCTCGTGGATGGACATCGTGTCCATAATAAGTGGTTCTTGT